>CABFWO010000132.1:136904-152677 GCA_902155825.1 Timema genevievae
TCCCCCCCCCCGCCCCCCCCCAGCACCCAGAACAAGCCATATAGACAACCCCTTGTTGACATTAGAGTGTCCCTCACTAAGACCAAGGGGGTAGTAGAGCTGTCGCTCTTTCAAAGATAAACTATAAAAATAATTATTTGATATTTGCGTGCTATGAGCATTGCTGTACCCTTCGTTAAGGTGGGAGTGTTAGGAACGCGAGTTAAGGACATATTATTTTTTGCTGTTTTTACTATCAACACTTTTTTTTATAAAAAAAATCTTCAGTAGAAACATAGAGTTAAATTGTCTTCACATGGTGACATCAATAGTTCTTTAATATCTTTCAAGGGTGTCCTGGAATTTAATAACAACTTTTTATCTTTATTTAAAAAGTTTCTCATCTGATGCTGCTATTCTCATGACATATTTATTTAGTACCACGGCTTACTACCCGTTCAGGTTATGCGCATAAGTACTAGTTACTCTAATAGGTTAGGAACTGGGAAGGTTGAATTTAGAGGAAGTAAACTCGCATTTGCGTGGAGGAAGAGTGGAACAACATTTAGGAAAAACCACCCCCCAGTTCACCCGAGCGAGATTCGAACCTCGATCTCCCCGTCCTCAGCAGTCTAGCTCAACACTAAACTAGCGCGTTGGCTAACTACGCCACCGAGGCGGGTCTTCTGACAGATATTCAAGAACTGTTGATATCAGCATATGAATACAATCTAACTCTTATGTTTCTACTGGATCAATGTTTTATTTATTCTGTCCGAAAAATGTTTTGCTATAAAAACAGCTAAGACACTGGCTTTTAAGTCGTGTTCCCTCCATTTACACCTTAACTGTAAGAGGTAGAATAAATCTTGCCTTGTAAGAGTGCTATCTTTTAGGGCACACGGTGTGTAATCTTACATTGGTTAAACAACATACAGTAAATAAATATATTGACTCTTTTAAATTATTATCTTAGCTTTTTCAATTTGGGGCTTTTATATTAGTTTAAATACTGAGGCTAATTTTAATTATATTCATATTAATATGCTCAACACCATTGCTATTAATTAGTTACTATTATCCAATTTGGTGGCCGTGTATTAAAACGCGCTACTCTCACATTAGACTAGACTGCCGATGATGGGGAGTTCGAGGTTTAAATCTCGTTCAGGTGTTTTTTTTTCAAAATGGCTATCCACTCTCCATCCACGAATATGCGTGTACATTTCCGTTAAATATAACACTTCTAATTCCTAAAACCATTAGCGTGATTAGTAAATAAGCGTATAACCCTAACGGGTAGTAAGACGTGATGTTGAGAGACATAGTCCAGGGAACAAAGGGTTGGCTCATAAGAAATGCACCCGCATTAGTATGAAGTTGAGAATGAGAAAACCACCCACAGTAAGATTAGAACTTGAATTTCCTCATCACAGGCAGATCCAGTATATTGAAAGTCTGACGTCCCATACTACGTGACCACCATTTAAGAGAAGGGTAGTGTTTTTGTAAACGGCTTAAAAAAAAAAGGTTGAACAAACAAGCACGCTAATCTTTACCAAAATGCCCAACACCAATAGAAGGATGTTTAAATAAATGCTTAGAAGGCTGTGGATTTCTACCCGAACATCTTTTTATTCATGCGTCACGTGGAAGTGAACCATTTGCCCCTATTTATAAACAGCGCCTGTGTCTTAGTGTTTACTCTTACGTGACAATATCTTGACTAATTTTTTTAAATACGACTTATAATTAATCCCTTACGCTTAGAAAGTACGAATGAATAACACTTTCAAATATATTAATAAATTAATAATAATTATAATAGTCTCACAATGCATATATATATATATATATATATAACTTCGAAGCTCAACTAAAATAAATGGTACGACATAAACGCACAAACTCTACCATATTGTGTTTTATAGCCACAAAGAAAATAATAAAAAAAAAGTTTCTCAGTAAACTAAGTTTTCCTTATAAAAACAAAACACACACTCTTGTTAATCACAATAAACACTCTTAAATTTCAAACCAAATTGTTCAAATGTTTTAAAAAGTTTTCAAACTAAAAAAAATATTTATATAACTAGCCCAACATTATTGATAAGCTGTGAAATTAAAAACTGATTCTTATTTACCATGAAAAACTATTCTTGATACCCAGTTTGAAATAATTCTTCAAGGACAATCAAGAAAAACTTCAAATTTTCTCTCATTTGTCTTGATTAATATTAAATTGTTTTATTTTAGAAAAATAAAGATACTTTATAATTAATCAGGTAAGATAGTCCACCGATACTAATTTTAAACAAAATAATTAAAGCTATTTCCAAAAAATTCAAATTTTACAAAATTCAGTTATCATATAATTATTATAAATGATTATTTTTTGGGTAAAAAATAGGGTATACATAACTATTTATCATATAAAAACCCAAACAGTTACCCATTTTGAACCAAATTGCAATAGCCATTTAATAAATTATTCAAATTAAAAAAGAAGTAATCAGTTTACTCTCATTAAACAAATAACCCAAAAAAGTATACAGTTTCATGTAAAACACTTCACAGATTAATACTTTAAATAAAATAGCTAAGAGGAATTTTACAAAAGTTTGAAATTCAATAAATTAACTTATTTGTAAATTATTCCTAATTTGACGGCTAAGGGGAATTTCCCTATAAAATCTAAATATTAGGTTTGAACAAAATCAGTCCGACAGTTTGGATCCGTATCCAGGGACAACCAAGCCAGACAGACAGAATGGTAAAATCAAAATTTTTGGGTGCAAGTTTAAACATATAAATTAAAGATTCATAATAATTTCTCCATCGATTATTTTTCACGATTAAAATACTTTCTTTAGAAATGAGTAAGTAAATAAATATAATGTGTGCCCAATATGAACCTAAATGTTACAAACAAAAAGTATCAAGCTGTTTATATTTGAGGAGATTTGGAATGTGGGGGTGGAGAAGACTTGAGCAAATCAGTTTGACAGACAGAGTGACAAATGAAGAATGCCTAAGAAGAGTGGGTTAGAAAGAACCATTTGGAATCTGATTCTTCAGCACAGAGCAAACTGGATCATACATATCCTTAGGAAGATTTGTCTTCTGCACGACGTCATAGAAGGAAAAGTTGAGGGAAAGAGGAGCTTAGGAAGGAGGAGGTTTAAGATATTTGATGACTTGAAGGAAAGAAGAAATTGTGGGAGTTGAAGGAGGAGGCAGAGGACATGGTACATTAGGGCTCGGTCAGACTGACCAGCGTGCGAGCGAGCGAGTGCGTGAATAGCAGATAGCTCTCGATAGTTGTTGACGAGAAGGCTCCGAATCTTGACTCAGTGAAATGAGGGTGGTTTTTAACAAGTGATTTATTGTTGTGATTTTTTCATCCTCCCTCCACGCTAATGGTGATTCTTATTTGTAAAGGCCTACTTTGATAATATTGAAGTACTTTAACATATCAGTTTTACATATAAATACATATAGGTATGGTTTATGATCTTATCAATTAAATTAGGCCGTTAGTAGCAAGTGTGCTAAACCCATTGATATTAATAAAAATGTCAAAATGAGAAGTTTTCCTAGCACTCAATGAACAAACATACAATAATATTGCCTAGCGCCTGTAAACTAGACTGTACCGGCTCGCTCGCTCCAGTCTGGCCCAACTCTCATTACAACCAACGTGATAATTTTATATTTTAGTCTCTCACTCGCCCAGTCTGGCCGTCCCCTTAATGGTCCGAGTTCCATAGGAAAAAGAATGGACCTTTCGTAAGACAGAACACCTACTAGTAATAATCCCAACTCCTTAACTAAGCCGATAAAGCATAAGCATCTCAATTCTAAATTTTATTTTTGAGAATATAATATAAGAGCGAATATATTTATATTTTATTATTTAGCACCGCGTCTTACTACCCGTCCAGGTTATACGCTTAAGTACTAATTACACTAATGGATTAGGAATTGGGAAGGTTGAATTTAGAGGAAGTGAACCCGCATTTGCGTGTAGGGAGAGTAGAAAACCATTTAGGTAAAACCACCCCCAGTTCACCCAACTGAGATTTGAACCTCGATCTCCCCGTCCTCGGTGGTCTGTCTCAACACGAGAATATATTTTTATATCTATAAATGTGCGTTTAAATGTCCCCTAGTAGATAAAATTACTGTTCGGTAACACGATTGTTTCTAGAGTTAAGTAAAAATAATCGGACCATGCCAATGGACAACACCATGCACGATCAATATAACAGACACATGTATTCAACTATGATTGTAATGATCGCAACGCACGTGATGACTCTGCACGTGTGTCCACTAGTATACCGTGCGATGGGTAACTTAACCCACCACATCCTGCACGACAGCTTCCTGCTTACGTGAATGACACGAAGGACACGAACTAGGACTGTCTCCCGGATCACACACATATCAAAGTCTGCGGTTGGCGTGTTTTAAAGGTTCACCAAGTTTAAAAATATGATTCCCACTGCGGCTTTATCCGTTGGACTCGTAATGTGAGTGTTTATCGTTTTATTTATAGATTGGAATATTAACGTTAACTTTCTAAATATATCCCCATTTTATTACTAAGAGACTTCTGAAAGACCTCTATTCCTACCAGAATCCTACTAAAGGACTTTTTTTTCCTACCAGAATCTTACTATATACCAACTGAAAAGCCTTCTATCCTACCATAATCCTACAATATACCATCTGAAAAACTTTTTTACCTATCAGAATTCTACTATATACCATCTGAAAAGCCTTCTATCCTACCATAATCCTACAATATACCATCTGAAAGACCTTTTTTTACTACCAGAATCTTACTATATACCAACTGAAAAGCCTTCTATCTTACCATAATACTACAATATACCATCTGAAAGACCTTTTTTTACTACCAGAATCTTACTATATACCAACTGAAAAGCCTTCTATCCTACCATAATACTACAATATACCATCTGAAAGACCTTTTTTTTCCTATCAGAATTCTACTATATAGCATCTGAAGGCCTTTATTCCTATCCAACCAAAGCTGGAGTGAAAATATCGGTTGAGTGTAGCGAGTTATTTATTCCTAAATTGTTTCATACTCTTCCCCCATACAAATGCAGGCAGGTAATTTTTTTTAATCTGGTCAAATTATATTTTACCAGTAAGCTCATGCAAAAGTTTCACACATTCAACCTTTCCCCCCCCCCCCCCATAAAATATTTAGTCTTTTGTTAGTTTGTTGAAATTAAATACTCAGCGAAGTGTATAGACAAAATAGCTAAGTGAGTTTATTTTCGATAATTGATACAAAAATATTGTTAGATTTTTCTTTTAACTTAAATTTTAAACAAATAATGTGTTTTAACGTGAATTGAGTATGCTATGTCAGGAGTCGGTAAAANTGAGTATGCTATGTCAGAAGTCGGTAAAAAAAAATCCTATCCAATGATACCTTATTCATCGCTGTAGGCTTTGTATTGGTTGAGAAAAAGAGGATGTTGAAATTTATTTTTATAAATTCCACTATATACACCTACTCAAGTGTATGGGCCTGTCTGCAAGAGTGTATGTGTGCTCACAACTATTATTACTAGCATATAACTAAGTTGAAAGAGTATGCTAACATCTTTTAGTACAGGGTGGCCCATGGAAAAGTAGCCCGCCTCCGATATCCAACAGGCGCCTCACTCTGAATTGGAGGAGGTCAATCCCACTCCACCCATATTGTGACATGAAGAATGAACAAGTGAACTGCTTGTCTAAAGCACAAGACGGGGTGGAAGGGGATTTACCTCTTCCAATTCAGCGTGAGGCGCCTACTGGATATAGGAGGTGGGCTACTTTTCTGTGGGCCACCCTATAGGGTTTGATTCTTTGTTTGTCATTAATTTAAAACAAGTCAAAATCCTCTAGAGACGTTAGTTGAAAAAGTATAAAACTATAAATGCAAATGTATTATATTGTATAGCTGCACCCCTTCGGTTCAAATTCTGGTTTGTTATAATATTCCCCCCTCCCTTAACCACCATTACACTTATCATCCTGCAAGTGTCTGCTCTATGTTTATTTACACCTACTGTGAACTTGTACAACCTACGCTAGAAGTAACCAACGCGTTATGACAAAATAAAGGGATTATCGGATCATATTTGAAGTAATAGCTCAGATCTGACCAAAATGGCCATAAAGCCAAAACAAATGGTTCCATGGTAAACAAATAGTTATGATGGCTTTCTGTCACTTTGTAACGGTCAGTTTACATGATATCACTTTGTAACTGTCATGTTCACATGCTAACTGCCATTTTGTAATGGTTAGCTAACACATATTCATGTAGAACCGTTACATTAATTTAGACAAGGGAATGGTTAAGTATTAACCATCTCTCATACCTTTAGAGTTGGTGAAAATAACTTTTTCCAATAAGTCTTACAACCCGTGCTAGATTTATAAACTTTTAATCTAAATAGTGCAGTAGTGAAAGGAAGTTTGAGTTTAGAATAGATGTACCTGCATTTTCATGTACAAAGAGAGAATGGGAAACATAAGTGACATTTAACTATGGAAGTACGCTGTAAAAGCCGACACTGAGAATCGAATCAATACAAACATCTATCTTTTCAAATGTAATTTTAATAGATGGAATGAGTAATATGGGGTTCAGAGTACTTGAAATTAGATCTGCGTGGAGAGAGAGTGAAAAACAAATCTACTAAAAAAACCTTGTTAGATCAAGCAGGGGTTCTAATCCGTATCAACCCCATGAACGGGCAAACACACTAAAAGATTTAGACATATAATCCACGTAAATTTTGATGTAGATTACATCCGCAATAAACTGCTCTTTTAATTGAAGTGATTATAATATGCCGCAAATATATTTAATATAATCATAGTCATATATTATATATTATCAGTGTTGCCCACTTGGTCAATAGGCTTCTTTCATATAAGCGCAAACGGTGACCTGGTGGTCCAGGGGTAAGTTGTTAGACTTCTGTGCTGGGGGTAATGGGTTCAATCCTCGGTCCCGGCACACATTTATCTGATTACCAAAACCCTTCCTTCACCTCTGACAAGACATGTATTAGTCACAAATTGTGAATATGTGGAATGCCAGACCTCCACCGTGGTTCGGATTCCACGTTAAGCCGTAGGTCCTCCATTTCATCTCACAATCACCCTACCCATTACACATTAGCGTAAGTGCGTAATAACCCGAACGGATAGTAAGACGCGGGGCTAATAATAATAATAATGATAATAGTAATAATAAATACAAGAGCACATGAACCAGATCACGAGAGAGGAATATATTAGTAAAGTAGGGTGTTTGGTCTTAAATAACCTTTCACATGATCTCTAGACATAGCTGGTTCTCACAATGGAAATAGCTGCGTTTCAAGTTGCGTGTGATAGAGACAAACATACAGTAGACCCATGGCTTCTTTGGTGCTGACTGACAGCTCACAGCTGATAGCTGACGGCTTTGAAAAGCTACTGGATCAAATTATGTATCCCTACGCCGAACCATATGACCATATGATCTGCAAAAAACATGTGTTTAGCAGATGTCACTTCTGACAGTCAAAATTTAGGTATATACCTAAATGTTTACTGTCAGCTGTCAGCTGTGAGCTGTCAGTCAGCACCAAAGAGGCCACGGGGCTACTGTATCAGTCCTCGATGCAGAGCAATATGGAGGAGGTTCTTCAACGGCCAGAATTTCGATACACATGATGTAATGACCATTGCGATCAAACAAAACAGACTCGAAGGTAGTTTAAAAACTTACCACATCATTTTATGTTGGTACCGCTCTTTTGTAATGACCAATACGACATAGTCCTAAATTATATAACAAAAGCTCATTAAAAATGTTATTCATACGCGCAAATAGTTTTAAAAGGGTACTTTAAAATGTATTCTTGAAGTTCATAAAATAGTGTGTTTAAAAAGAACCATTATTTAACTATGAGCCAATAAAACTGCTAGGTGTTCCCGGAATTTTCTTCTTTTTTATTACTTTCTAATCTAAACTGCAAATGCTCCGGTTCAAATACTGTGGAACACTGACAAGCAGCTGTAGATTTTTACAAGCTCAACTGAGTCGCAACGTGACGCAAGTGGCAAGTGAGCTGCAATTGGCTCTCATGGGCCGGTTCACGTGCTCTAGTATGAAACAGGCCTAAGGACATCTTAGTCCGACAGTCATTAAATTCCTCTATCCCTACTCATGGAATCTGAGCGCATCCACCCCTTCACGATAGAGACTTGACAATAATGAATTCCACAATAATGAATTCCTCTTCCTTGTGTGCCTATTCATCAATTCGTTATACGTCCCCTCTTCTGTTTATCCATAAACCCAACGCTCATACTGTCATATTTCTGTTATATCTGTACTGGTTCAACTTTAAAAATTCATTTTTATGGTTTCTTGTTTTAAATATTAATGTAATGATGGTTTTGCATCATCATTTATTCCATAAGTATTCCTAAAACTAATTTTAATTAATATGTTAAATCCTATTATTAAAACTGTCCATTTCCAGAATTGGGAAAATCTCTGTCCATTCCTTGAACTAGCCTCTACTTTTGACCATTTCGCAAACTGGGCAAAAAATTACACAAACTCTTGCCCATTTCATACCCCGGAAATTATTTTTATATCTACTAGAGGCTTAAATTAAATCCATTTTCAGGTAATATATTTTAAAAAATATAAATTAACCCAACAGAGCTAAACCTAAACGGTTAAAGGCTTGAATCAAACTTGTTCTTCGTGTGATTATTTCACGGAACGGTTAATAAATTCGTCAAGTTCATGAATTGGGTAAGGCTTGTACTGCCCAGTTCATGAACCAGACGAGATCTTGCCATGTCCGTGAAATTGACAAGAGAAGAATCCAGTTCACGGAACGGGCAGAAATTTATCAATTCATGAAATCGTCAATTTAACTTTTGTGGTGTAGCACATACCGCACCGCACAGACTTTCTCCCAATTTTATCTTAAAATATATACTTATTAAAACTTGTAAAATTAGTGAAAGGAAATAATAGGTATATACATGGTTGTAGAAACATTACACCAAAGATCATAAATGAAATAATATACACTGTTACTTACTCTATGGCATTAGGAATTAGAAAAACCGTTAGAGAAAAAATGAGCAAAGAGAAATATCTTTGTCCACCAAAGAGTATAAGAATCAAATTCTTTTCAAATACCTGAATTAAAAAATAGATATATTTGCTTATAGTTAAGAAATTATTGGTTTTATATAAATATATTTCAAATAAAAGACTTTAAATTTTATTAATACTGCAACTATACAATGATAATATATTTCGTATATCAAATAGTTGCGGAGAAATGTCATGCCGAGATTTAAAATTCAATCAAAATCGATTGAACAAATTTTGGGAAAATCGATTTTTTCTCTCTTTTTAACCTTCAGCAAACTACCCTAAATTTAGGGTTGAATATATAATTCCAAGAATCCTTCAGGGGGACCTAATGAAAACCCCAGATACCAAGTTTTAGCCCAACCGGTAAAATAGTTACATTCCTAGCCCGAGGTACAGACAGATGGATCGACAGACAGACATTGTGAAAACAACTTTTTTGATTTTAGGGGGTCATGAAACGTCAACATTTATCAAAATCTCGAGCTAGATTTTTTTTTGACGATCACAATACTTTATCACCAAGGTGTCGAGAAAATAAAATAAAAAGCAGGCTACAGTTACAGAAAAAATCTACATCCTGATATAAATGAATATTTATTGTATTGTATGATGATTTTTATAACCACGCCTAGCTAAGAATATACAGTTCATGTTTCATTGTTAGGCCCCACATAGATACTTCGTATTCGTAAGTTGTGTGGTTCGTAGTCCATAGACCGTAAGTGGTTAACCTCAGAGTAATAGATTTATTTGTCCACAGAATCCCGAGCCATTAGTCCGTAGCCAATAACACACTGTATAAGACAGATACCCTTTAAACTGTTTAAGAACTGTCTTTAAAAATGAGCACGGGAGCTAATCACAGAAAGACAAATTAATGAACATCGGTACGCGAATCTAAATAAAAGCATGAATATTATAGATAGTAAAGAAAATGGATGCCATTTTCTAATCGTATATTTATGTTTTTATATTTACTATATTACTATATTACTATATTACTATATTACTATATTTACTATATTACTATATTACAATATTTACTATATTACTATATTTTTTATTAAAAAAGTCAAACGAAAATTAGATTCTAAAAATGCTGATTTTTTTATAGAATTTGTTGGAATTGTTTAATTACAATGAGTTTAATTTTTACAAAGTATTATACTTTATCATTATTGGGCACAATATCATGTGACTGAGAATATGTGGAATGTGTACAAAATTAAAAAGTACAAGGACTAAGACACACTCCATTCGGGTAAAAGATAAATGTTAAAATAAATGAGATATTCTATATTAATTTGACGTTATATCTTTTTTAGCCCAATGTCTTACTACCAGTTCAGAGAATACTCTTACGTACTAACTAGGCTAATTATTTTAGGGACTAGGAAAATTATATATATAGGAAGTATACCAGCATTTGCATAGAGGGAAAGTGGAAAATCTCTTTGGAAAAATCACCCTCAGTACCGAGAATCGAAACTCAATCTCCCCGTCATATACAGTCTCGTCTAACACGAGAGTAGCGCGTTAGACCTTCCGGCCACCGAAGCGGGTAGTTGCATCTTGAGTTGATAAAACTGTTTGCAAAAATAATTCGCTTTCAAAATCCGGGTGGGCTTTTGAAATGCAATTAAATCGGATATGATCGTGTGCACATAGGTTGCTTCATGAAACAATTAAAAAAAGGTGTAAGGCAGCTTTCACACCGGATGGTGCATGAAACATGCAACATTCTTGATGTAACATACAACATTCTTGATGTAACATACAGCATGAGACATGCAACATTCTTGATGTAACATACAGCATGAGACATGCAACTCTAGCTTTCAGATAGGATGGCACAGGAGAGAGTTTACCCGTAATGGAGTCGTCTGACGAAGAGGATCTGCTGCTACTGGCAATTATTAGAAGACGAAAGACGTAATTTGCTCCTTATATGATTAATTAATAGAATATAATTTACCTGTGCGATTTTCTTTTATTTTCTATCGCACCTCTCTTGCTATTACATAATCCTTCCGGATATTTTTTCAACGATACTTACAAAAGCAATGTTAAAAGTGTTGGTCATCCCGCATTGTGTAATGAATGGTAAGAAATATCCCTACAGATTATCAACTAAAACGCTTGCCGCACATGAAGCATGGAGCAATCAATGAACCTGTCTACTCAATCACGGTGTGCCACGTGGAACATGCTGCATACAGCAATGTTTCTCATGCTCCAACCGGTCCGAAAGAGATCACTTGTTAACAAGTGTTCAACACCGACGGTACATGTGTCGTGTGTCATGTTTTATGTGTCTGTTTCATCCGTCGTGAAAGAAAGTCAGCACATTAATACATACCATCCATACAATCCAAGGCCTTATGATGCGGAATAAATTATGTTATTTTAATCAAGGCCTGTATTAATATAGTTAATAATAATTATTTGGGACTCTTAAAATTAATATACCTTTTGGATATACAACACTTATCAGACAACTGAGTTGTTAATAATGTGTGGACGTATAACCCGAACGGGTAGTAAGACGCGGTGCTAAAATTAAATAAATGTAACGTTTGGCAACACAGCAATGGTTTGTCTAAATTGTGCCTTAGATAATTTCCTAATAAATTATGAAAGTATCTAATTTTATTTTCCTACCATATGTAGTTAATTAATATTAAAATGTAGAATCAATTGAAACTAATTTGTTCTGCGTCGGAAATAGGTTACAGTTAAATATTGGCATTGATTACAAATTACAACACTATATTTTTTTGAACATATCTAATTGCCTTTTCCGATATAAATTAAAATGTAATCTAGACCATTAATTTATAGCTTAGCGTGATTGGACTAATTCATTTTCAGATCAATCAGTTGAACGATAATTGGAAAACGATTCCAGAACTTTTAGATCAGAAAGTAGACGGGCATTACTTAATGATCAAAAATATCGTAAACCGATATTTTAGTTCCAATCCCCCCCTCCCGCACCAGCTAAACTATAATATTATATAGCACTCACCTGTATTCAGAGGGACTGTAAAACTTGCAGTCACCTTCATGTCGTCGGGGTTATCCTGATACCTCCGCCACGCGCCGCCACTGTCGCGCACACCTGCCATTACTTCGCGACACCGCACACAGATGGCAGCACCACAGTCTTTTGGATGACGATACCGTACGCGGGGAAATATTTTTCTGCTTGAGACTGTACACTCGGATCTAGCCTCGTTTTAAAGGGGATGAACGTAAGGAGAGCTTAGTCAAGACTGCCTTAAACGCCTTGGTGTAAATTTTTATTCACACCATTTCCTCACTGAAAATAGCATTGATAAAACACGTTTAACCTAAATTCACCAAATAACCGGTTCTTTTACTAAATTGATATAAAAGAGATAAGAATGAGTTTTATGCATTAATGGCAATAATTGAATTCCTAGGCGCTTGTGAAATTATAATCTCGAGTAGATCGTTTGGATGCGCATCAAGTGATGAGTAAACTTTGCCTCAACCTAGATTCGAACCTAGGTTATCTCAACAATGATTTTGTAAACGGCTAAAGAACAATCTCTAGCAGCTTTCAACCGTGGTAAAACCTAATTTAAGACTCAATATAATAAACAATTTAAATATGTTACAATAGCTAAATTTAATTTTTTTTTAAATATTTGGTTAACGGGCCTAAGCAACCCATGTCGTTAATAGATTTTGAGCCTGCTGAAAACGGGTAGATCGGGGTTTGAATCCTGGTCTTGTGTACTGAGGGTGGTTTTTCCCACCCTCCTTCCACTAAAATGTGGGCTAGATTACCTCTAAAATGCTTCCTACCTCATCTCTACCCCAATAGAGTAATTATCATATTATGTGTATATCCTCAACAAGTAAAGAAGTGGTGATGAAATAATTGATTTTGAAAGGGTACGAATATAAATAATTAACACCTTAGTCATTAGTGCATCTACTAAACAACACGGGTAAGATCGGCCTCGGTGGCCGCATGGTCTAAGGCGCTACTCTCGCAGTAGACTAGACTGTCGATGACGGGAATATAAAGGTTCGAATCTCGGTCAGATGTACTGAGGGTGGTTCTTACAAATTGGTTTTCCACTCCCCCTCATTGCAAATGCGGGTACACTTCCTATAAATATATCCTTACTCGTCCCTAGAACAATTTCCGTGATTAATACATATGCGTATAATTTGAAAAGGTAATAAGAATCAGAGCTAATGAAAGATTGGTCTAATGGGCACGGAATGCAGGAGAACATAACGCAGAAAATATTTAACCAGCCCTTTTTATCCTGGCAATACTACTCGACACTCATTTGACTGGGAGACAATGTGTTGTGTCTATCAGCTTGTCCAGAAAGATATGTTAAAGACTTATAGTAAGAAAACTAAAAATGTCTGTTAACATTGATAGAATGTTACTATATTATTAGTTAATCGATATTGGTACGGTTTGTCAAAAGTCACAGAGGCAGAGTATGTGATTTGACGAGTGAATATGTGAATGTAGCTGTATTAAATTTTGTATCAGATACCAACTTTTTTTTTGGCAATCAATTTGTGTGGAAAGAGAGTGAAAAAACATTTTAAAAATCACCCTTATTAGACCCAACTGGGTTTAGAATTCAGATCTCCCCGTTATCAGTAGAACAGTATAACAGGAGGGTGACGTCTAGACCATTCAATTTATTCTCAAAGTGAAACAATTCTAACGGTTTATAATAATTTTTTTAAGATAACTTGATGTTTATATAGTTTGCTCTCGCTATGTAGTTAAATTAAAATCACTTCAAACTTGGTCAAGTATAAATTAGCAATATTAGGTGCAAACAAGTCTTAAAATGGTGTAGGTATCAACTAATGGATTAAGGGGACCTGGCGGTCTAGGGGTAAGGTGTCAGACCTCTGTGTTGGGGGTCCGGGGTTCAACCCTCAGTCCCGGCACAGATTTATCTGATTGCCAAACCCTTCCTTCACCTCTGACAAGACGTGTATTGATCACAACTTGTGAATGTGTGAAATGCCAGGCCTCCACCATGGTTCGGATCCCACGTTAAACTGTAGGTCCTCCATTTCATCTCACAATCACCCTACAATTACACATTAGCGTAAGTGCGTATAACCCGAACGGGTAGTAAGACGCGGTGCTAATAATAATAACTAATTGGTTCACCCACTTTTGTGGTCGTATAGCTTATAAAGTCACACTCGCAATATACTACGATATTAATGATGGAAAGGTCGAAATTCGTATCCCGATCGAGTGAACTGAGGCTGTTTTTCCAAGAGAATTTCAATTATTCCTCCACGCAAATTAATTTACACCAAATTCTACCTCATTCATATTACCTTACTATTTTAAATACGCACATAAATTAAACATTTCTGGAGTCGAGCCTGAATGTTTCTAACCTGTATAATTTTACGTTAAACGGTGAATGAATAGATAATTGTATTTTGACAGGATCTACGATGCCATAAAAAAATTGTTTAGGTCTTTGAAAAAGGTCTGTAGCTGTAGATTTGTTTTTTTTTAATTTTGGACGGAGAAGAAAAAAAAAATTGTGCAATTTTTCATTCAAATATCAACTTTCTAAACATAACCACACAAATGTTGTATTTAAACTATTTCCATTTTTGGTCATGTAATATTTAAAAAGTTAATAAAGCAGGCTATATTTTGTCTCACCAACTCCCTTTACACCTATTAAAAAGTATAAATAATAATTCGTATACTTCTAAGTTAACAAAAAAGTTTTTTTCTCTACCGAATTCAAATGTGTGCAGTGTTGATATTTTTCACGCCTCTTATAGTGTTATCAGTTTCATGGTATATTTTCTTAAGATATAGAAAGAGTTAATATATCCTGATAACAAAGCTAGCCCCACGATAACAACCAATCCTAGTCTTCAAACGCCAGTACTGAAATAACCTTTAAATCGAGATCCAAACACATTCACTTTTAAAGTGAACGTCGATCCATTTATAATTTTATATTTTATATTAATAATGTACCTACCAATATATTCTATCACAAAATTTATGGTTACGTTAGCGTCTAGCATAATGATAAATTATTTACTTTAAAGACATGTGGAAATTCTAATGAGTGTTTAATTGAGCAAAATTCTTGGGTGAATCCTCAATCTTAGTATTTATAATCTTAATTTTTATCGTTTCACTTTCAAAAATAATAAAAAAAATCTTATAAATGTATTGCTTCTTTATAAAACAATATATTGTTTAAATTATATTTCTATTGAATTTCTTGGAAAACTACTAAATAACTTAAGATTATTTTATTGTAAATGAAACTAAACTTACACACATGGGCCTACATGATATCAAGAAGTATTTAATGACGACAAAAAAACACTCGAGTTTAGAGTCAATAATCTACGGTTTAATATATCGGATGTCCAAACATAAATTCATAAAAGAGTGATTCTTTTATTTACTTCATTACCAAACGACCACTAAAAAAATTAATGCCAAAATATAAATCATGGTTTAACCACTAAACTAATGGAAGGTAAAATTAAAAAAAAAAAAAAATAAAAAAAA
>CABFWO010000132.1:152684-180025 GCA_902155825.1 Timema genevievae
GGTAAAATTAAAAAAAAAAAACACTATGCAAGAGATACACACGCTTCACATTTTTGGAAAAAAAATATCAAACTAAACACACTCCGCAAGTAAATAAACAAACTAAAAAACGAACGAACTCTATTTACAACTGTCAAAGCCGGTTCCAAGTCCGGAAATGAGTCAATTATCTCGCGAAATGAAAGTGATATGAGAAACCGCACGAGGTCGTGAGAGGGGAAAACAAAGTGTGCCCAATTTGACAGCTCGGTACCCCAGCTGACTGTTGTCTACGCCACTGTAAGACTGCGCGAACCAGACCAACATGGCTGTAGGCTTCCTCCCTCCCTCCCTCCCTTACCCCTTTCTGTTCCCATGTATCAGGTCAGGAGTAACGCGCAGACTCTGTGTTTCCCCCTTTATCCGTCTCGCTTTAATCCTACTCTATCTCTCTCTCTCGCACACCTACATGACAGACTGTTCCTTTCATTGATGCCTTCCCCCCTCCCCTTTCTATCTTTACCCCCCTAGACATCCAACATGCCGTTATGCTCCCCCTATCTTTTTAAAGCCGGTGCACTTAAGTTCGGGACATTTCGTCACACTTCGAGAGGTTCCGGAATCGAGATGAATATTTACATCTGTAATTTTTTATTTTTACTCCCTTCACCTCCCCTCCATATCCCAACAATCTTCTGTATTTTATACCCTTTCCCTTACCTTTGTAACAAAAAATTGTGAACCCATTAGTGTTTTCAGAGAGTAATCGCAGATTTATATCCGTTAGGGAGTTCTAGTTTGTTTTTGTTCAAGAAACGTGAGCATTTATGATAGTAATGTTGGTTTTTTTTTTCTACAACCTAATGGGCAACCATTTGCTTTCACAAAAGATTATTATTATTTTTTGTTTTAAGTCCGTCACCTCAGCTAAGTCGGTAGAGTATCTCACTATGGATACGAGGGTCCCAGCTTCGATTCTTGGCATGGTAAAAAATGTATCATTATTATAATGTGGGTTTCTTTCACAGTGATGAATTAAAGTCCGGGGGGCTGGTTGTTGTGCCTGTTATAGATTTATGCTAGTTTATAAGTCTAGTTCTGATATAATCAAATGGTTTAGAACGTGAACGTTGAATACTACAAATAAGTGAAAATGAAATGTTAGTGATATGTGATGAAATATGGTCAATACGATTTTTTAATAAGCATTTATGGTGCTAAGACTATTTTTTTAGGTACTTTACGACTTAATAGTCATCCAGAATATATACTTGTAGGGATAAGAAAGGTAGAATATTACAAGAAATGTACCTGAATATGAGCGAAGAGAAAGGTAAAAACTATTTTTTTAAAACACCTTTATAAATTATTTTGAGATAATAGTCTTAAAACTGCTTTGTTGGCTGCATGGTCTCGTGTTGGACTATACTTCCTATAACATGGAGATCGAGGTTCAAATCCCGGTTTGGAGAATTGAGGTTGGTTTTTTCCAAAATTGTTTTTCACTCTCCTTCCAAGCAATTGTAGGTAGTCTTCCTATAAATTCAGCCTCCCTCATCCCTAGCTCATAAGTGTAATTAGTACATATGCGTGTAACCTGAATCAGGTAGTAAGACGTGTTAAAAAAAATGTAGAGCCTCAGACTTATCACCCACCGTCAAACCGGATATCACGAGACTTACGCCTCTACCCGCGTGTCCACAGTTGCGGGTACACGCGTTTCATTTAATATTTTTATACTAGCAGCTCACATCTATTCTTTCATTTTCATTTATTTATTTAAAGTATGAAATGTGTATATTTTGAACGGAGTGATTTTATTTCAGCACACGAGAATTTCTATGAGCGAGAACGAAAGGGCCAACCAATTTTACCGGGAAAGTTATTATTATTAATAATAATAATAATAATAGCACCGCGTCTTACTACCCGTTCGGGTTATACGCTTAAGTACTAATTACACCAATGTATTAGGAATTGGGAAGGTTGAATTTAAAGGAGGTGAACCCGCATTCGCGTGGAAGGAGAGTGGAAAACAATTGAGGAAAAACCACCCCCAGTTCATCCAACCGAGATTCGAACCTCGACCTCCCCGTCCTCTGCGGTCTAGCTCAACACGACTGGTGCGTTTGATAACTACGCCACCGAGGCGGGTGAAAGTTATTTTAACATACCTTATAGGATTCTTTTACATGTCACGATTGACATAGGACTGACAGTTTTATTTCCCCCAAAGGAAGTTGTGCTACGGATTTTTATCGTTCAAGAAATATCCCTCAACCCCGGTTGGGTTTGAACCCAAGAGCATCGGATCCTGAGGTGATCACTTTAACTCAAGACCACCGATCTCAACAGTAGTTAAAAAAATAATCAGATATCAAACAAGTGGATTGTAGAGTATTCTCGAGACTTCTTAGACACGGATTACACAAATATTATTCAACCCACATAAATGGGAACGCGAACTAAACGTCATGTCTAGTCTGGTTTTGCAAGTGGTGAGGAGGTTGGGGGCTCGAATTCCGGACAGGTGTGCTGAGAGTCTATTATCCTCAATGATCTTCCATTATAACATCAAGAAAATGCAGGTACATTTGCACCATATTATTTCTTCCACAGCTAAACCCCACTAGTACAAACTCGAATAACCGGGATGGGTGGTAGGACTCAGTGCAAAAACAACACTAATAAATGTCTACATTGTTTTACATTATTTAATATATTATTTATAATGGTAATACATATTTCATAAGTGATATATATTGCGCGTCTGTGCTACACCACTCGTAGCCCAGTAGTGGAAAGATTATCCAGTACTAACGTACCGTTGTACAGGGGACGTCCGAATATACTAATAGTACAACCTTTCTGTGGAGGCTCTTACCATGTCCTGATGAGATGAGGTGATGGTGATAGTTAGTATGAGGGTGTGGAACCAGTGGAAACATTTAAACCTAACTTGAGCCTAATAATTAACCAAACCTTGGTTACTGTTGGTGTAGTTCTCCTTTCGGGAAAAAATACATGAGGTACCAGCCGGGAATTGAAACCGGGACCCCAATAATCGTAGTCAGGTAGCACTGACCAATTTATTACGGGTCCGGCTACATAATTGATTATTGTAACCGAATAGTGGTCTAATGGTCCTCCCTTCGATCATCAGATAATATATAGTTTATATTTTTATTATTAAAAGTGGTATATTACGAGGAGAAAAAAATATTTTGCTGTATTTGAGTTGTTGCAAGGGGAAATGGGGCAGAAGATCCTCAACCAATGGGTGAAAGTACCGACAGTCACTCAAACGTAATATTGATCCATTTTATCGTAAATATCCTTCTTATTTTTCCTCTCTTGGATCGAGGTGGACAGACTTCTGTGCTTAGGGTCCGGGGTTCAATCCTCGGTCCCGGCACAGATTTATCTGATTACCAAACCCTTCCTTCACCTCTGACAAGACGTGTATTAATCACAACTTGTGAATGTGTGGAATGCCAGACCTACCACCGTGGTTCGGATTCCACGTTAAACTGTAGGTCCTCAATTTCATCTCACAATCACCCTACCATTACACATTAGCGTAAGTGCGTATAACCCGAATGGGTAGTAAGACGCGGTGCTAATAATAATAATAATAATAATAATAATAATAATAATAATAATAATAATTATAATGATTAAGGTGGAGAATGCAGGAACGCTAGAAAAGGTCGGGGTTTTTGTAGCTTTTATAACTTTTTTTTTTGTAAAAATAAATTAAATATTGCTTGAGTACAAACATAGAGTTTAATTTTCTTCTCATAATGACCTCAACAGACGTTTAATATCGGTCAAGGGTGTCCTCGAATTTTATGAAAAATTTAATCTTTGTTTAAAAAGATTTTTAGTTAATGCCACAATCTTCATGAACATATATTTAAGAACTGTTGAAGAAACCAAGTGAAGAAAATTTAACACTAGGTTTGTATAGAGACAATATTTGATTTATTTTTACAAAAAAAAATTGTTATAAAAAATGCAATAACACCGGTTTTTTTTTCAGACGTTCCCTACAGATCACTAGGAACAGTGAACGAGATAAGTTTCCAAGGCCATTTTTTTAAAAATCAATTAACAAGAAACCTATTAGACTTGTTTTAATTAGATTTTCATGTCGTCTGTAAAGATTTATTCATTTAATTTGCATATAATTTCTTCGTATTTTCTGAGTACGTACATATTTAAGTTTAAAAAATAATAATTTTAACTAAATTACATGAAACCAACTAGGCCTGTTATTCAAATTTGAGCATGCTTTCTCTAAAATTGTATTTAATTAGCCTATTAGTGTAGATATTTGTGTATATCAGGACTCAGTGCATAAAAAAATAAAAGTATTGTGTTTTCACAAATATACATATTTCTAACAAGAAATAACTATTCATTACCACCTTCAATTATTTTTTAAACAAAATGATTGTCAAGTAAGTAAGAATAGTCATTTATAGAAACTTATTAATAAAAAAATATTATTTTCTGAAAAAAATAAAAAAGGATGTTTCTTAAATTATGATAGATGAACTGAATACGTTCTCTGAGGATTATTTATTACTTGCTGGAAAATGCCATATCACTAGAAAATAAAGTTCGTAAATCTTCTGATAAATTTTATGTTTGTTTTCTGTGCGCACATATTCCTTTAAGAAGTGGAAGAATTTTTTTTTTCAACCCTTCTCAAACCAAAAATGTACATCGCTGGTTTAAGTGAGGGTCTATTTTCCAAACAGGAAAGCAATCGTAAGAAAGAATAAAACGCTTATATTTCACTATTTCCCTCCACTGCTCCATGGATCTTTTTTTTTTATATATATATAAAATGTGTATGGAAACAGGACACTATAAATTTCTCTCCATTCAAAGTCCATGATTTATGTAGACCAAAACGTCCTACAAATATATATAGGTTTATACGGCACCCTTATTTATCATTTTTAACAAAAGAGAGGGGAAAATATCACCCAGAATTCGCTTTTAAGATTTCCGTTCATCGCTACTAGGGTGAGAATTATGATGTATTTTTTCATCTTAAAACCAAATGTATTGGGTTCGAGTTCTATGTGGAGTATGTTTGTGGGGAAGGGGGATATATGTATCTTGCAATAATTTGAGCGGACAGTATGAAGAAGGTGCGTTTTAAGAAAAAACTCCAAAGAGTCTTGGTAAAACCATAGGGATTATGAAAATATGAAATACCATTGCAGGTTAGTTCAGCTGGTATTTGAAACGACAAATATAAAGTTGAGCATACAGGTTTGGTTGGCTGACACTTATCAAACCATGGTACTATACGTCTTCAAAAATATTATTTACTCAATGGCACTAGGAACTATAAAGTTCATTACCACACAAAAAACCTGCCAAATATCCCTATCTTGAGCTGGTTATATCCGGTCCACTTCAATACACCCTTCCGTATCCCTATTTTTAGCTGGTTCTATCCGGTCCACTTCAATACACCCTGCTGTATCCCTATCTTGAGCTGGTTCTATCCGGTCCACTTCAATACACCCTGCTGTATCCCTATCTTGAGCTGGTTCTATCCGGTTCACCCCATTACACTATCTCTTTAAGTCCATTATAGTGTTATCCTACCATCTTCGTCTAGTTCTTCACAAAGTTCTCTTCCCATTGGATTTGCCAGTCACTACCCTGAAAATGGTTCAAGATTCTTCCGTTCACGCTGGATGTACTACCCACTGTGATTTACGAAGCTTGATTAACCTAACAATATATTGATATGGGTATGTAACTAATCATTATGTAACCTCCTCCACTACAAAATATCTTAATCCCTTTTTGGACCGAATATATTCCCAATCAACTTGTTTTTGAAAACTCTAAATTTATTTTCGTTATAAAAGTTAGAGACAACGTTTCACAAAAATAAAGAATAAATTGCAAAACTATTGTTTTGTATATTCTAAATGTTATATTCCTTTATAGCATTAGAGATGACAACTTACCGACCGAATATTAGCATGCATTTTACAACTGTATTATTTTTTGATCTAATATCGCTATTGCAAGGAAAATTGTTCTTAAAAATTTAAATCATTAACAGTAGCCAATCATATGTTGTTCGCATTAATATCTAAATTATCGTCCCAATTTGCGTTTTCTGTGCGATCATATATTTAGCCTTTTCAGTGTTAGCTTTTAAATTCATTTTCTCACTAATTTCTAATAAATTGTTTGCATTTCTATCAACAGGTTTCTTACAACTGCCCAGAAAAGCCAAACCATCTGCCTTTCCTGATAGCTGCATTGTCCCATTTGACGTCAACCCTTCCCTACTCTCTTGTAATACTCTAATTGCATACTCAAGGCTAGATTAAAAATTAATTGGGAGAATGCATATCCTTGTGTACCCTACGGCATGTATCAGACTCAACTCAATTAAATTTAAAGAGTTATTGGGTATAGCAAACTTAACTAAAATTTCATGTTTTTTTTAAACTGAATGATAGCATTATATATATATTTTTTTAAAGGCCTATGTTTTATTACCACCTCTTTTTTCTTACAGTATTTGTCAGGTGATAAAAATCTAATCCATTGTTGATATATTTCGTCAAAATCCCCACTGATAACTCCAAATTATTGTGTCTGCTCAGTAGCATTTTAATATTTTGGATAACATTTTGTAGCATGTTTGTAGTAGAAAAATACCTCCATAGCTACTACTCTGTTTTATCTTCCTTTTTGAAAATGGGTATTATTATATTTTTCTTCAATTCTTGTGGTAATACGTCATAGTTTCATATGGGACATAGCAGTTTATGTTATTATTTTACTAAAATGTCACCACCTCCTTTTATTAACTCTACTGGCAATGAATTTATACCTGGAGACTATTATTCTCTTCAACTTCTTCAGCCTCTTTGGCTTCACTAATACTTGGCTCTGAGACTAGTTTAGCAGTATGGAGTTTGATAATCTCACTCAATTCCGACCCTTCATGGACATTCAAAATATGTCTAAAGTTGACGTTACATTTACTCAAAACATAAATTTTCCAAAGAAAGAAAAAAAAATAGATAAAGTTTTGAATATGGAGAATTTTTTGTTCTACATATCTATATAACGGTAGCTGGTATTCGAACCAAGAATTGAAAGATCAGTGCCATAGAGTTCACTCAGTCATGTCAAGGTCATACATATAATTTATTGAACATGCATTTGTTTTGTTTCGCCAGCTTCTAACGTCTCAGATCCTGACGTCATTGACACACCCACCCCCTCCCCCCGTTTCACTCTCCACGGAACTCCGCAGAAAGAAGAAAGGAAGGGAATGTGGCAGACATGGTGATAAACAGCCGAATAAAGAGATAATGTCGAATTCACTAAAAAAAAGACCCCAACATTTATATTCAAAAGGGTGTTCTTTTTTTTCCCCCCCTAACGCTTTCTTTTTTAAAAAAAACTGTCTACGGTGAATGAATGACGGAAGCAAAGGGTTGGAATGGAGGAATTGGGGTGGAGAGGGGAGGATGGGGAAAGGGGGGCAATCGCAGGAATATTTGAACTGTCGCTTTAAATACCATTATTTTGGTTTCTCTTCCTTTTCGTTTTGTTTTTGTATGATATTTATTTATTCTAACGAAAAAATTATCTCTTTTAACTTCAAAATTATTACTGTAAGAACTTTAATTTTCATTTTTTATGTTCAATTATTTGTTTTAAATTATACACCGGGGAAAGCAGAGTAACGCAACAATCGTACAATAAATAGACGCTGCTCTTTACATGAATTAGAAACCTGTTCTTTTAACATGGTGCATTCTAGACGTAATACTACACCTGATATCATCTCTGAGGGAACTGCAAGGTTACTATTGGGAAACAACGTTGTCATTCTCTAGTTTTTGTGTGGTCAGTCTTATTTCAAATATAAGACAAGTTTGGCAACGCTGGTTAGTCGAGGTTGCCAGTAGCACCTTCTTACCCCAGCACACCACCTTCACACATAACTGAGAGCTAGGAGATTTGACCAGTAGCTCCTTCTTACCCCAACACACCACTTTCAGACATAATTGAGAGCTAGGAAATTTGGCCAGTAGCTCCTTCTTACCCCAACACACCACTTTCAGACATAACTGAGAGCGAGGAGATTTGTCCAGTAGCTCCTTCTTACCTCAGCACACCACCTTCAGACATAACTGAGAGCGAGGAGATTTGTACAGTAGCTCCTTCTTACCCCAGCACACCACCTTCAAACATAACTGAGAGCGAGAAGATTTGTACAGTAGCTCCTTCTTACCCCACCTTCAGACATAACTGAGAGCGAGGAGATTTGTCCAGTAGCTCCTTCTTACCTCACCTTCAGACATAACTGAGGGTGAGGAGATTTGACAACAGTTAACTGACAAAGAGTGAAGATAAAGCTTTTCTTTATAAGACCTGCAGTTCTCTTAGCAATGATATTGGGTGTATCAGACCGACCTAAACACAATTAGCTAAGCTAAGTGATTAGGGAGAAGATCGGTTATACAGACAATTGGCTTCATACGGACTCAGTAATTGTAAATGGGACGCGAGAAAATACCCGTGTTTTTGCAATTTTTATAGCAAAACCATTATTTGGGTGAAAAAAAATCAAATAATTCTCCAGTAGAAACCAATACTTTAGTTTTCTCCACATGGTGACATACAGAATTGTTAAATATCTATCAAGAGTGTCCTGGAGTTTAATGACGACTTTTTCTGCTCATTAGAAAAAAAAGTTATCCTCTAGTGTTGCTATGCTCGTGGCAAATATTCAACAACTGTTGACATCACCATGTGAAGAACCTTCCTCGGTGGCGTAGTTGGCTAACGCGCTAGTCGTGTTGAGCTCGACTGCCGAGGACGGGGAGATCGAGGTTCGAATCTCGGTTGGGTGAACTGGGGTTGGTATTTCATAAATGGTTTTCCATTCTCCCTCCACGCAAATGCGGGTTCATTTCCTCTTAATTCAACCTTCCCAATTCCTAATCGATTAGCGTAATTAGTACTAAAGCGTATAACCCGAACGGTTAGTAGGACGCAGTGTTAAATAAAAATAATAATAATAATAAAGCATGTGAAGAAAATTAAACTCTGTTTGTAATAAAGCAATGTTTTATTTATTTTGGACAAAAAAGTTTTTTATTCTAAAGACTGCAAGAATACTGCACTTTTCTTGCGTGCTTTAAGCTCCCAATTTAATAATAGTTGGAAAAGCAGGTTTTCAGAGTTCGACATCATGCTGATGTACTAACTCGGCCACGGCCGTTGTAACGCTGCACTAAGGATGGATGTAAATTATGTCTTAATTTGAACTAAGTAAAGGTGGTTGATAGGATGACACAACACAATCCTAGCCTATCCTATACTATCCTAACCTATCCTAAGGCACAGCATTATCATAACCTAAACAAGCCTAATCTAATGTAAACTCAATCAACATTGATGTTATGACGTTTGAATGGTTATGTATTCTATTTTGTAAATAGTTAAAGAATTTTGTTTCTAAACTCTATAATTTTTTTGAATATATGAGTATACATTAATAAAATTTAGTACGCGAATACACTAAATATTTTTACTGAATATATTTAATCCAAAGTTGTATTAAAAAAAAGACTACATATGTTAAACTCCTCGTACTTGTGTGGGGAAATTCCAACAAATATATTTATCCTCTTTCTACTTGACATAACAAGAGTGCTTGAACATTTCCGTCAATTCTCTCAACTGCTACGAATCATCTGAAAAGAAAATGGGGGGAAAGATTTTAGTGTGATTGAAAATATTGAATGATAAAAATTGACAGTGAAGAGAATTTAACATACAAATATGTCGTAATATTTTTTTGACTTCTTTTCTTGTTTGCATGCGACTTCTTTTTCACTTGCGTTAGCAGAAAAATTCAAACTCTCATTTATTTTTTATGATGAATGAGGGAAGGTGTAAAATATTGAAATATATCATAGCAAAGAAGTAAAATCCTATTTGTTTAAAATATTGCTATGAAAATGTATCATTGATAAATACATGTATAAAATTAATTTAGGAATATATAATTGATGTAAATAATTAGATTATAAATTAAATTATTAAATGTTATGTACCGTCTTTCACCTCCACCTAGTCAATTCAATGGAAGCGTATCGGAGGGTAAAAGAAATACAAGAAATAATGTTGACAGTTTATTTAGTATATCAAAAATAGGCTAATGTACAAAATCAGAGGACCAAAAAGGGTCCGGAACATTCATAACAGAAAACACTCCGTGGAGCATACGACCTAAAGGTCACCAAGTTAAATATAGATTTAAAGATTAGTTCATAATTCATCAAAGTTACCCAATTCATTCGTATGGTTCGTGGATAACATCTATATTGTGAGAGTCTAATAAGTAGGATGCTCGTCCTGGCTCCAGCAGCCTAAGCTAGTCTTAGCTATATATTCTCCTTCCACCATGTAATCAACATAAGTCTCAACAGACTATAAGCAACATCTCTGTATACTTTGCCAAAATAAAGTTTGTCCCATTTGAACGCAATTTGCAAACTTCCTATCACCTTGCATTACATAGCAAAATCTTTATACATACAACCATATTTAAATATCATTAGCTAGAAATTTTATTACCTAAATATTTGCTTGCAAAAGTTTATAAGACTCACATTAAAGTCAAACCTACTACACATTTCTGTCACTAGTCCTACCAGAGTTCCTAAAGAAGAACCCTATACAACATTTAAAATGTACATGGTGTCTGGTACACAACTACCCTACTCATTTGATATTTACAATTAATCTCTTCATAATTTATATTTAACATTGAGCCGTGCTCTCAGTCTAAACCTCATAAATGCAACAACAAGGTATGTTAACCGTCAGATGTGCCATAATGGGCTGTTCCCATTAACTAAATCTAATCAAGTCTTTCAATATTAATTTCATTTTAAACCTATGCTAACATAACGTAGCTCAAGGATATACGTGCCTAACATATAACGTACATTAAGAACCTAAACTTAAGTATCATATAAATATACTGTTTAACCCTCTGGTTGAAAGTACCCCAAGTTCGACTAATTAAGGTAAGAGAGTACATAGCACTCAAAGTGCGTCAAAGGAATTTAAAGTTAATCTCAACGAGTCGTGGTTACGCCACTTAAAACTCATTAACAATGAAGCAATCGAAATCAATCGAAGTTAAGTCTAACAGTGAATTTGGACAATAGTTCCCCCCATAATAACGCCGAAAAAGAATTTAGAAAAGTAAATAAATATTCCCAGAAGAGACGTTTAACAACGCTCTCACCTTAATGAAGCCTCCGATGTAATTAGTAAAGATTTGAAACATACAATCTGTTATATACGATTTGCCAGCGTCGATTCTGACCTCAGAGAGGGGAATTCGGAGGGGAGAGGGAAACAAAAGAAAGGACACGACTAGCGCTCCGGGTGGGAAAAGAGGGCAACTCTGGTAACATAAAGATAGCGCTGTTAGCATTTAATTAGAACAACCGGAAACTGGTTGAGTCAAGTTTGATGATTTCTTCTTCGTGGTGGGCGGGGCCTCGATCGCCGGCGGAGTGAAGTCAGCTGGCCCGCCTTTACTTGGTGTTGGGATATTCTTGTGTGTGTACGCGAGCATGATGACTGATTGGACGGGCCGTCCGCAGGGCAGTTTGGTGAGTAGAGGCCCATTATGCTTGGCGTTGAGTCGGTTGAGCTCGTATTTGTTGGTAACATCGTTACAGTTATTTTGTCTAAAATATCATGTAATGAAGCATTTTAGACGTTATTTTAGAAATTATTTAAAAAATATATAATTCACGTATTTACTATAGTTAAATTAATGGTGGCTGGAACTAATACAAAAAGATCATAAACAACTATTATTAGTACGATAATTTTCTAGATAAACAACTATAATTACTATAATTCTATAGAGATTTAATTAATTTTTGATACGTAATTGATGTTAAAACCCTCAATTTGAAAACCACAGTTTTTCTACTCTTGTTTTAATTGAGATTTTCAATTAACTTATAAACCCACTTCGGTGACCACATGGTATAAGGCGCTACTCTCACATTATACTAGACTTCCGATGACGGGGAGATCGAGTTGCGAGAGTGGAAAACCATTTTGGAAAAAAACCACTCTCAGTACACCCGACCGGGATCGATGCCAGATCACCCCTTATTAAACATTCTAGTATATTGTGATATTAGTGCCTTAGACCATGTGTCCACTGAGGTGAGTAACGTGATATACAAACCAATTTTGATATAAGGTCCTTTTTGGATGTTACAAAAACATTTTTTCCTTACGGTCAACATTGATAACATTTTAATATATCATTATTTATTTGCGTTATTTTCATAGTTAATGAATGATATTATATATCTAGCGCAGCCATGTTTAGCTTGCGAGTCGATCGATGATTATGTGAGACCCGTAAACCTTTTGATAAACCAACAATCAATGCGGTCCAATCAACCTTTTATTTAACAGAGTAGAAATACACCATTTGTGATCATTATAATTGGAAACTGGGCACTATTGTGGGGGAAATATTAGGTGAGGTTAGTGTATCGAATTTTTGCTCTTTATTTACCACAACCTGGTTTTTTAAAAAAGCTATACACACCAAATACGTGCAAGTTTTGTCAGCACAAAGGCTTGGGAGCCGTTGTTCTCTCTAATTCAAAAGGAAAAAACATGAGAAATATCACGGCTTACGTACTATATGATATCAATAGTGATAATTACTTTAAGACAAGGTTTATGGAGTGATACACCATTGCTGCAAATAAAGTGTTTCATATTTAAAAAAACACATGATGGGCTAAATCTTTTAACATTTAACATAATATGTTCTTTTCTTGAGTTTTTTAACAGTAAGTATGTTAAAATTGAGTTCATTCTAATTAAAATGGTCGTAATATTATCATTTTTTAAACGTGTCTCCTTTAGTATTTCCCCATTTTCAATTTGTCTTTAATCCAAATTAGCTGACACGCCTGGTCTGAATGAACACGTGAAAGTAGATCTAGTCACTTTTCCATCCGTCAGATAATACACTTCCTGTGAAAATTTGATAATACCTGTATGGTTCAGCGAACATCAGTGGAGTGGCCATTAAAGATCCGGCGACAGGAAACCGAAATGTCAGAGATTACAGACTAGAGACGCTATATAATAATTTAATGTCATCCCTCTACTAAAGTGACACGAAAAAGGGCTATACATATTAATATTACTCAACCCTTAGTTTGGTCGGATCCTCAAAAGTTTCAACGTCAGCTGTAAAGTCTAGGCAGCACTGAAGCGGCGTACTAGGGAAATCCGAGATAATTCCCAGTTGCTTTCCTCACTGAGCCAGAAAGTACTAGTATTGAACATCAGTATGTCAAGCCCTCAGAAATGCATCCACCAACCGACCCTACAAGCGACACCTTTATTCCAGTCATCACAGAAACTGGCTTTATATTGAATGTTATTGCTAGTATCGTTCATACTTCTGCCACTTTCATATTGGTCTGAGCCATAAGTGAGAATGAAACAGAGCAATGAAAGTAACAACTTGCTCTAGCCCATACCAGAAGACATAATGCATGTAAACACTATATCTGACCAGACTGAGGCAATCAATGAAAGTAACAACTTGCTCTAGCCCATACCAGAAGACATAATGCATGTAAACACTATATCTGACCAGACTGAGACAATCAATGAAAGTAACAACTTGCTCTAGCCCATACCAGAAGATATAGAGCATTGTAGACACTATATCTAACCAGACAGACAATCAATGAAAGTAACAACTTGCTCTAGCCCATACCAGAAGATATAGAGCATTGTAGACACTATATCTGACCAGAATGAGACAATCAATGAAAGTAACAACTTGCTCTAGCCCATACCAGAAGATATAGAGCATTGCAAATACTATATCTGACCAGGCTGAGACAATCAATGAAAGTAACAACTTGCTCTAGCCCATACAAGAAGATATAGAGCATTGTAAACACTATATATGACCAGAGATGGATCTGGGCAGAAGAATTATAAACTATATCTATAATCACCCTATAAAAGGAATATAATTTAATAAAAGGGGTTGAAGAATTAGAAACAATATCTGAATTAATCTTTTAACAGGAAGAAAAGGGCTGAAGAATTATAAAATATACCTACATTCATTCTATAAAAGGAGTATACTTCTTGAAGAATGGAAACTGTAAGAAAATGATCTTATCTCAATTAAGTCAACTCGCCAACATTTTTGTTTTTTTTTCACGCTCTGCGTGATCCATTTTATTCGAATATTTAAATTAGTCTGATAGAGATTTAGAAGTAGACCTTAGAGAAAGCGTGCCCACGTTAGCACGGAAGCCAAGTAGGAGACCATGTATAGGTATAACAAACAATCTCAGTGAATCCGGCTGGAATTCGAACCCTGGCCTCACCCCCCATTGTCAATCAAGTATATGTCTGGAGTGTTGCCTAAGACCATGCGACTTACTATGCAGATACTAATTAGGTTAATTGAATGACAAATGATAAGGAAGGGAACGGTTAAGGAAATGCCAATAATTCACTTCAAGGCAACATGGCAAGCTGGTGGCGAAGTAAACAGTATATCAATATAACCAGTGGAGGTTTGAACCTCAGACTCTCAGATCAGAGTCAAACATGGTTAAGTGTTGAGATCACTGTTGTGAAGAGACACTTAACAAATCCATAGAGAATTTAAACGAGGGAAGTTTTTTTATTGTATTTTTAATTACTCATTTAAAGAACAAGTATTTTGATCGTGAAAATTTCCGACTTCAAGACTATGTACGAGTGATGAATCTTGACGTTTTATGTGACCACAAAAACAAAAAAAGGGAATTTTACAATTCTGTCTGTCTGTCTATCTGTCTGTTTGCCTGTCCGTGGGCGTATATCTGAAACAGTTTGATTGATTTTTTTCAAACTTGATATTAAAATGTTACAGGGACTTCGGGAAATTTTAAATTTATTTAAAGATATTCTGATAAGTAATTTTTGAAAATTTAAATTTTTTTTTTTCGAAAATATCTCGAACGATAGTACTTAAAGTGGATATCTGGGGAGCGTTTGATATGACAAATAGCATTGTATAGTTTTTTTTCATGGAAGATTCTTTTAAGGGTCGTTTACTTATTAGTGATTTTTGATTATTCTAAAAATATTACCTGTACAGCTAGCACAGGGGCTATTAACGACTTAACTTAAGATTAAAAATTAAGGCAATTAATTAGTAAAAATGCATACGCATTAGCGTGGAAGGGGGTTGGGAAAACTATAGTAAATTTCTTATAATCAAGCCTATCCTCAATACATCCAGCCGTTATTCAAACTTCAAAGTCAAAGACGATTAAGGCCCACATCGGTGAACACGCGGGTTAAAGTGTAATATCATTCTAGTTCTAGCTACTGGTGATAAATAGGTTGGGCTTTGAATCCTATCCGGGTGTACTTAATTTTTTTATTTCTCAAATTGGTGTCCTCATCTCTCCATGCAAATTCTGGAACATATCATCATCTATACTCAACTAACCCCGGATAAAACGGTACATAAATATCCCCACCTAAGTGGCCGTATGGTCTATGGCGATATTCTCGCAATTGACTAAACTGCCGATGAGGAGTTTATCGAGGTTTAGATCCCGGTCAGGTGTATTGAGGTGGGATTTTCCTAAATGGTTTTACACTCTTCCTCCACGCAAATGCGAGTACCCTTCCTCTAAGTTCAAGCTTCTTTTTCCCAATACCCAAACACATTAGCGTAATTAGTAAATATGAGCACAACCGGAACCTGGAATTAAAAAGCAGTGTTAAAAATAAATGCACAAAAACAAGGCGGCTAAGTAAAACGTGTTAGAAAAAAAAAGTAGAATCTTTGACCAGGCACAGACAGTGTACAAAGTCCTTGGAGCGCTCAGGCACCGGAAGTCGTGAATCTGATTGGAACCATGACCTAGGTCATAGTGTCGCAGTGACTCTGCCGGGCACAGCTACTGTTATGGTAATGGTACGTGACGATCAATGCTCCGAGAATAGGAACAGCCGATTCTTGTCGCCTGGAGGTTCATTGTCCCACGTGAACTGCTATTCCTCTCCGGATCTCCTAACAAAGTGAAGCGTTATGCTGGTGATAGCCCCTCGTTGTTGAAGCCACTTGAAGTGTAATTTGTGAGGTTGATGGAGATGATGAATCCTTTGCTTGTTGTGTTCCACTTTATATTATTATTATTAATATTAGAACCGCGTCTTACTACCCGTTTAAGCTGTACGAACTTATGCTAATGTGTAATGGAAGGGTGATTGTGAGATGAAAATGGAGGACCTACAGTTTAACGTGGGATCCGAACCACGGTGGAGGCCTGGACATTCCTCACATTCACAAGTTGTGATTAATACACGTCTTGATCAGAGGTGAAGGAAGGGTTTGGCAATCAGATAAATCTGTGCCGGGACCGAGGATTGAACCCTGGATCCCGAGCACAGAAGTCTGACACCTTACCCCTAGACCACCAGGTCACTTAAAAATATATTATTTAATATTGTTGTATTTTCCATAACATGATAAAATGGTTTCACTGGACTAAATTCCACTGTTTTCTAATGAAGGTGGTTTCCAAACCAAGATGCGACGTCTGTTTCCGGGTATATTACCTGAGGTACGTGTTATCCGTGGGGTGAGACGTCATCTCAAGGCGAGGTGGAGGGGGGAGCGAGAAAATACCAATGATTTGACAATATTTATAGCAAAACATTAATTTGTTTCAAAATAAATTAAATATAGTCCCATTAGCAAAGTTTAGTATAGTTTTCTTCACAAGGTGATCAACATTTATTGAATATCTATAAAGCATGTCCTGTTATTTAATAACAACTTTTTCTCTTCATTAAAAAGTTTCTCATATAATACTTCTATGCTAACTACAAATAATCAACAACCATTGATATCACCATGTGAAGAAAATTAAACTAACCTTTGATATGGGAGTAATATTTGATTTATTTTGGCCAAAAATGTTTCCCTATAAATACTGGAAAAAAACACTGACATTTTTCTCGTGTTACCTACATCCTCACATTAAGCTCTGAATATCTCAGTAGTAAAGTATTGGCACGCTAAGAATAATCCAGCTTTCTATAGGTCTACCCAGGTCCAGTTTTCATTTTAAAACTATATTCAATATAAAATTAAATAGCCAAAGCTATTATTTATGCTTTTAGTAGGAATTATTCTATCTAGATATCATATTCTGAAAATTGAAAAATGACACCTGGCCACGGGAATCGAACCCGGGACCTTTGGCTTAGTACGTCAATGCTCTAACCACTGAGATATCCAGGATTCGTCCCGTGCCCAGGGTCATTCTTCACTCATATTTTAAGGCAGAGTCTATGATGGACGTGCGGAAATCGTCAGCTACAAATATATATTCAATATAGTCTGCTAGCTGGTCATGTTTTTTCCACAGATATTAGATTGTTTGTGTCGCAAATAAAGTTGGCATCAAAGTGAAGTACCGTGTTTCATTAGGTGAACGTTATAAAGCCCCTTAAACTCCTCTCGTGAATTAAAAAGAGAAAGATAGTGTGCCATTGGTGTAGATTACCCTTGCCTTGCAATATACGAACCTTGGAATAACTTCAAAGAGAATTCTGAGAGAGAAGCGAAGATGAGGGAAGATTTAAATCTGATGACATTGTTCTCGCTGATGGCACGGATTTATGTACACTCGTGGCCAAAAATTACGGGAGGTGGGATGCGGGTGTGTCTTTGAAAGGGGTCTCTAATTAACACGCTAATTAAGTGTTATTAGCTCGCGGTATTTAATGTTCAATTTTTAGACCAACTGATATCATCATGACTCGAGATAAAATAAAACGTTTTATTTATTTAGTACCGCATCTTACTACCCGTTCAGGTTATACGCTTATGTACTAATTACGCTAATAGTTTAGGAATTGGGAAGGTTGAATATAGGGAAAGTAAACCCGAATTTGCGTGGAGAGTGGAAAACCATTTAGGAAAAACCACCCCCAGCTCCCCCGACCGAGATTCGAACTTCGATCTCCCCGTCCTCGGCAGTCAAGCTCAACACGACTAGCGCGTTAGCTAGCTACGCCACCGAGGTGGGTAAAATAAAACTTAATCGTAGATTAGACACAGCACCCATTCCACCATCCAGTGGTTCATTACTGTAAAAGGGAAATAATTCCATAATCACACTTATAATTAAAAAAAGGCTCTTCAGGTTAGCAAGCCCAATGACTTTAGTTAAGTAGATAAACTCACTACCGACTAAGCTATGGTGTCAGACTGTGGACAATTAAATGTGTTTTTCAGGAAATTTAATAAAAATAAGTCAAATAAAATAATTAAAATCCTATATTTGGTTTAGTAGCTGTCCCATTATAGACCATTAATAAACAATAATTTTGCAACCCGCTTCGGTGGTCGTATGGTCTAAGGCGCACTCATGCAGTAGACTAGACGGGGAGATCGAGGTTCGAATCTCAGTCGGGTGTGCTGAGATTGGCTTTTATAAATGGTTTTCCACTCTCCCTCCACAAAAATGCTGGTAAACTTCCTTTAAATCTAACAGTCATAATCCCCAAAACCACTAGCGTAATTAATACATAGCGTTTAACCCACGAATGGGTAGTAAGACGCAATGCTGAAAAAAATCTGAATAGAATATGATAAGCTAATATTAAAATAAGCATTATTAATTTTTCTGTAACAGTGTTTCTAGTTCCTAATGATACAAAGTATGTAACAGTGTATATTATTTAATTTATGACATTTGGTGTAATGTTTCTACAACAATGTATATACCTAATATTTCGTTTGACAAATCTTGTGAGTTTTTAGTAAATATATAATCTATAATAATAAAAGGAAGTGTTTGTCTGTCTGTTTGTTTGTTTGTTTGTTTGTTTGTGTGCGATGCCCAGCCAAATCTACGGCACGCGGGGATCTGAAATTTTTAACATAGGTGGACGGAAGGGGGTCCGAATGCACCTCGAGACAGGATTTTTAAATTTTTAATCAGCTTTTTAATTAGGCTATTTTTAACAAATTTTTGAAGAAAATATTATTCATTTGGTTTAGAATTACGTTTCAAAGATAACTGTGATAAAAATTATGCCGCATCCTCCTCGTAAAAAATGTATACAAAATCGACAATAATTCTAAACCATTTTTATGGTTGGGGGGGGGGATTATATAATTCTTATACCACGGTGGGTTACGGACAACGCCGTTCGGGATTGCTAATTTAAGATAAAAGCTGGATAAAGTATGAACTGTGCACAGTACCATTTATTTTATTCTCTCTCGTTTGGACTGGATGCTGTTAAATCTACATTGGATTCATCCTTCTCAACCTGTGTCCTTATAATAATATTAGCGAATGGAACAAATAAAAACGTATCGAGAAAAAAATAAAGCTTTCTTAAAATAACAAGAGAGTGCTAAGTTTTTATTTTATTAAGACTGTACAATTGTTAAACAAGACATTTGAACACGCCATTAGTAAGAGCATTTTAACCAAAACGGCGGGGGTCTTTCAAGGAACTTAAATGCTTTCATAAAAGATTAAACTGATTAATAATTAACATCACTCAAAAGGCATCCTTGAGCGAACACAAAAGCCCTTTAAAAAATGAACTCGTGAACGCACGTGCTAGGAAAATTTAGTCTCTTACTCGGAGAAACTTTTGGGAATGGGGAATAAACTTTGAAGGAAGAACGTGAAGGAAGACTGCAATTATTAGTGAAAACGATGAGGGTGTGGAGTTCTTGGATAGGGGTGAATGGGGTGGGGGTTGAAGGGAGCTACGCCCAAAAATTTGTGTCAACACGGTCTTAGGATGATTGTTTTATGAATTAAAAGACCAATCCAGCCCCAGCTAACCATTTGTTATTTAATTTTTATAATTTGTTATTTATAAATAAACTGATAATTTTTTAGAAATAGAGTTTTCTATATATTAACTTTATCTATATTTAATTAAACCCATTTAAATATATGGTCTAAGGTACTACTCTCACAGTAGACTAGACTGCCTATGACGGGGAGCTTGAGGTTCGAATCTAGGTCGAGTGTACTGAAGGTACTTTTTCCAAAATGGTTTTCCACGCAAATGAGGCTACACTTCCTATATATAACCTTCCACATCCCTAAAACTCTTAGCTTGATTATTACATAAGTATACAACGAACGTATATTAAGACGCGGTGTTAAAAAAAACTATATTTACACGTGAAGCATCCCTTTTGACAGTAATTCTATCATTTTTAAATAACTGATATTTTTCATATTTTTTTTAGATGGAAACTTATAAACCTAAAAACATTCAAAGTACAATCTACAATAACTATTGAAAAGTTGATTTCTTTCAAAAGCAATTTAACGAGTTACACAAAACCAATTTTAATTTTATTTTTTTTAGATAAAATAATTTACTTTGAGGGTTAGTAAATATACGATCACAAATTTTCAATAAAACCATTCACACAGTTTTACTAAACAGATTTAGTTTATATTTTATAAATGAATGTTTAAAAGTGTATACGATATGATGGATGTTGATATAAATTTCAAAAATGTATAGTTTATATCTCTAAAATCTAAATTTTATCGTTGTGAGATGTTATTAAAAAAATTATCCGTGAAGCGTTAACGGACCAGTTATAATTTCGATGTAAAATTCAAACAAAAATGCTCAGTATAAAAATATAGATAACAATTTTTTTTTTTTACAAAATATTTGGTCTCTTTAACAAATTCTCATTTTAGAGTCTAGTATAATGGATTTGGTCAGTATAATTTTATTTGGTTTCAAATTATTTTTGTTAAGAACATTAAATGTAAAAATATAACTCATATGCTGAGATTTACTTTTTAACGTTTCCAAAAAAGGAATGAATAGTTTTTAATGATCTCAAAATATGATTTCACAAAGTTTTAAAATATTTAATTACACAATGTTGACACAATTATATTAAACTAGAAGTTGGACCCGTTCGCACGGTTAAGCAACACCTGTAATTAAGAAAGTTAAAATAAATGAAATATTTGAGACTAATATTACCTTGTTCACGGAATAATTGCACAAACAAACACAAAGTTTATCTAAGATGTGTGCCGAGCTAATAGTAATTAGCTCACACAGTCAAGTGTTTCTACCTTCCGTCAAGCAAATAACGACTCATCAAGAACTGAGGCTCTGATTGGACCTAACACGGCCAAGCCGATGGAGTTGTTGTGTTGTGGAATCGTCACTGATGAGCCACATTTAACTATAGTGGATCTGCCACTCACAGAAAAACATTGATTCAAACTATTTCTGGTGACTATTCTCCATCGTCTATTCTTCGCGCGTGCGCGAAGACCCGCTTTTTGCATCCAACCCTTCCACGGTTATTCCCCCTGTGACCTGATGGGTTGACTACACCTGTCTTCCCTTCCTACTCTCCTTTCAATCAGGGAGCCTATTTAATATAGTGTCTGATCAAATATTGACAAAGAACGATATTCAACTTTCTAGTGGACACATTGCTAATTTAGTCTTTTTCTACGATTAACAGCTAGAAGTACCATGGCGTCGAACGGAGCCGTGGTGTGAGAGTCCACTAGATAGCGTCCCGCCAATCCGTGGATATCATTATTGAACATTTACGTCGCCGATCTGCTAGATATGGACTGTTTGTCCATTTTACTTGGAATTTAGGTTTGCATTCCCTCTAGGGATTACTCTTTTACCGCTGGCATTACACTGACTAAGTTTTGCTTGCATCGTTCATGAGATTGACTACATTTAGAAGTGTAGGCGGTGGATCGCTTCATGATTCTACTTTCTACCTTAAATAGGTTTTATTGGCCAAATGTAATTTGTGTTATTTGGGTTCATGTGACCAAGTGAGCCTGTTGATTTATAAGTGGGCAGTACTTTCCTTCCAAACAAATCTTGATTGAAGTAGTGATATATATATAACTGTACTAGGTAGAGTCACCCTAATATAATTTTTTGTTGTGATGCCACTCTATGCCTTCTATTATTGAAGGAACGTCGACTCATACTTGATGAGAGAAGTAATAAATAGTTCATTGCCTAATTGGGCTTTAACTCCACTTTTTATGAAGTAGTATTCTCATTGCTATTATGTGTTCACTGCTTAACTTATTTACTGGTCATGCTTGTGCATGAGCTCTATCCTACCTTTCAAGTTAGTATTTATTGGCCCGTAGACGGGTTCCTTAAGATTCTTAATGAGGGCGTTAGATAATCTAATGTTTACCTTTTGTTCTACATAATATAGTTTAATCAACCAGTGTATTTATGATCGTTACCACCTCGTCCTAATTAGGACCTATTAGTCCCTAGAGTAGGGGATATATCTTGCTCCCCCATTAAGTGGACATGAAGTTTCCGCTGTTAGTAAACCATAGTATAGGGGCTAGTAGCTTGCATACTGCTGTCAACTCGTTCGTATATTGCCGTTATAGATAAGGCACCCCGAGCTATATGAGGTATCCTAAGTGTCAATAAGATCATTATTTAACCAATTAGACAATTACAATAAACCGATTCACCTATAATTGCCTTTAGTTGGGCTAGTTGAGCCTATGTTGCCAGATTTATCTGTTGTCTCGCTTAGTTTTATATATCCTCTTATAAAAGGCTTATTCATACCTAGATATTTGATATGGCGTGTGTCATTGATGCATGTTTTGTCTCAAAGTTCTGTCACTGGGTGACTGCTAAATCAAAGCATTATGTAACCACCCTGGAGTATTTCTAATCATTATTTGTTAACCAGGTTTCTTTATTTATCCTTCTTGCTAGATTATATTGATTAAAAAGGCACCGCGACACCCATATTGGGATACAAAATGTTTGTGTAACCTGTTATTTATTTAATAAATTGTTGTGTGCATTGTACTTGATCTTTTTGTAATCATGCAACCCACCTTATGTGTTAAGGTGGGTTCAGAACTCTCATAAAATAGGTTAATTAATGAAATAATAGAAATCGTTACATAGATATTTTGGAGAACGTTTATCACAGTTCACCAAAAACGTACAAATAATATACTGCGTCATAGAAATATATTTAATAATAAGTATTATAGTTTTACAAAGAGCATCGAGCATAATTACTTTAGTTTTGGAAATTTTAACCTCTCCTTCCATTTCACCAACCGCCATTCTAAGTATTTAATATTTAACACTTATTTTGTTGTTGGAGTAATCACTTACACTACTGACACATTTCAATTTTATGCCTCACCTATTTTTACTTTCTCTTTATCTTACAGGTAGAGAAAGTATGGTGATCGTCAAAAAAATCGAACTCGAGATTTTGATGAATCTTGATGTTTCATGACTCCCTGAATCCAAAAAAGTGGTTTTTGAATTTCCGTCTGTCTGTCTGTCTGTCTGTCTGTACCTTCAACTAGAGCCTAAACTATTTTACCGATTGAGATAAAACTTGTATCTAGGGTTTTCATAGGGTTGCCCCAAGGGGTTTTTGGAATTGGATATCTACCCCTAAAATTAGGGGTAGTTTACTGAAGGGCAAAAAGAGAAAAAGTCGATTTTATCAAAATCGGCTCTAACGATTTTGATTAAATTTAATTTATAAACATTAATAAATATTCCAAACAATATGGCTACTCTCAATATTTCGGCAAAATAGCTTTAGGGCTCCAGTCTGATGCGTAAATTAACATTTTTTATAATAGCTCCGAAACTATTTGAGATATGAAATTACTTAGCATTACAAATATGTATATATATTTATAATACAAATATTTTATTCGAAACATATTTTTATAAAATCAATAACTTTCAATCTATACGCAATTATATGAATTTTTTTTAACTTTTTGGACATTAAAGTTTAAGTATTGCGACCGTAAAAAAAAACTAACCTGAAATGTTGATGGATGTCGACGTCTCATGACCCCCCGAACCCTAAAAAATAGTCTTTGCAATGCCGTCTGTCTGTGTGTCTATAAAAACTTAAAATTAAGGGTAGTTTACTGAAGGGCGAAAAGAGAAAAATTTGGTTTTCTCAAAATCTGCTCAAACGATTTTGATTAAAATTCGTATCTAGGCGTTGATTAAGATTATAAATAAACTGGCTATTTTCATTTTCCTATGAAAATGATTTTTAGGGTACATTACAGAAGCGTTAATTTCCGTATCTCCACAACTATTTGAGAAAATAAACAACTTATCATTGCAAAATTGTAGGACTATTAGAAACAAAAAACTTTTATTTGGCATATATTTTTATAAACGCAACAGTTTCTGAGATATTTGCAAATATATTAATACAATTTTGTGAGCTTTAGTCGTAAACATATACCACTTAAGTCTTAACGCAATAATTCTCCAATGGCATAGAGTAATTAAATATAAGTATCTAAAAAAAAGTGTGTTATTTTTCCTTAAATCTCTTAGGAGAAATGTTTGCACAGCAATTCTATCTTCATTTTAGAATCAATAGTCAATATTTACATTTTTTATTGGTCAAAATGTATAAATGAGTAATTAAATATCAATGCGATGACTTGAAGATGTGCAACACCTTATAAAATGTTAAAATTTTAACCAGAAATCGAAATTTTAAAACAAAGTGTTGAGCCTTGTGGACCCAATATTAATCTTTTTTATTTCATTATTTGTAACCCCTTTTTCCCCAAATCTCCCTTCGTAAGGGATAGTAAGACAAAGGAGAGAGAAAGTCTGTGTGGTGCACCATACCATTTATTTTTAATTAATCTCAACCTAAGTTCCTAAACATTGTCAGTATTTTATGGTTATTTAGTGTGGTATATATATAATTTCTTACAGAATTTAAGTTTTTTACTAAACATGAAAGTATTTGTTTCTATGAGTTTTGGAAATTAGAACCCGACCCCTATTTAAATAACTCATAATTATAAATTTGGAATATTAGGAGAAATACGCATGTCTAAAGTTGTCCTTCAAACTGCCTGCCAAATTAAAATCTCCTAGCATACCTAGTTTTTTCAGCCCCCTCTCCCCCACACCTCCAGTTTCTCTAAATCCTGATTTAAAATGTACTATTTCCAGCCCTTAATATTTATTTGGACTGTTATTTATTAACTGCCTGCCAAATTTCAGTTTTATACCAAGCTGGTAAGTAGTTGTTTACTATTAATTTTTGAGATTTTGAAACCCTCCACAAATTTTTTCCCCATTTCATTCTTAGAAAATAGACTATTTGGTCGTCTGGAGTTGTTTCTATAACTGATAACAAACTATAATTTTCTACCTCATCTAAAAAGTTGTTTTCTAACCATAGGACCCATATTTCCCTGAGCCCCATTTATAAATTTCCCAAGTTTAGATTTCTATGGTTGTATTCTAAACAAATTTTCACATATTCCCAGGCCCGATAGTTTGGAAAATACGCTTATGAGTGAGTAAATGAATGAGTTTTGCCTTTTATACATGCACTTTGTACTTTGTTATGACACACCAAATTAATATAATTTATGAACATAATATTTAGGAATTAATTAGTTGATTAAATATTCTTTGGATCTAAATACCGTTTAAACTCACACCATTCCATTGTTTTATATAAAAGAAAACCGAAAAAACTACTTATGTAGTCTGTATTTGACAAGTTATATCTACAAATCAAATACAGCAGTCTTGTGTTAGCTTGTAATTTAAATTGGTTACATAAATAAATAATAATTAGGGAACTATAGGATTCTTTAAGATCTCTTAAATGTATGTGCAGGGGTCGATTATTCATTGTGGCTTATATTATTTCGATAGTAAGAAAATTGATATAAATTTGATGAAATGTACAAACAATTTAAATTTTGGAAATAAGATTAATATTATTAGCATTATGTTTTATTTTGAACATAGATTTTGACTTAACATTTTTGGTGGTTTGTGATAAACGTGCTAACCGAGGTAAAGCTAGTTTACTAATTAGAGTGTTAACGATGTAATATATTTAAATAATTCACACTATAATTTCATAATAAGTGAAAACATTTATGTAAGGAAACGATAACATTATACATACTGGAGCTTTCACTTAATGGTGATCTAGCTCAAATTAGAACATTATATATATATATATANTAGCTAAGTCCTAATACCTGGCTACCACGTATACCAACCCTCTCTAAACAGTGTGTCCAGCCTTTGTGCCAAAGAAAGGGCTAGTGTAATAACAGCCCTATATGAGCGCTGGGTATTAGCGTTGCGTTAATTAATTAATTTAAGGGGTGGGTCAGTGGTCTACCGAGCAAGCCTCTGGCTACAAAGTTCGATTAGCCATATCCCAACGATTACATTACTGTGTTGAATGAAGTCCTTTAGGTTGAATGTCCTAGGCCCAGAGCAATTCGAGGTGATAATAACAATGTACCGGTACAGGGTCAGACGCACGGATAGTGCACCGGACTCTGGGATTAGTCTGGATTGCATAGTCTGGTTCGCCGTTGGCTGGGATGTCGATGCTATAATCTCGGTCAGATATGGTAAGCTTAAAACAAAATATGTCGCGCTTTCTCTCGCTTTCTCTCTCTTTCTCTCTCTTTATTCCCACGTAAGTACGGGTACATTTAGTCTAAATTATACCCTACGCATCCCTATTAGATTAAAGAAAAAACTTGGTGTTGTGAGCTCGCAAGTGACCCGCTGTTAGCGATGATAGTGCCAACATTCGTGGATAGTGGATGTCATGTGGTCAGCACCATGAACTCTCCTGTCATTAATCTCAGTTTTCTAAACCGGAGCTGCTAATTCTTTATACTATTAGATCCTAATTTTTCTTTTCGCGAGGTTGAGTTTGATCCCGTTTCAGATCCACTGCTTCACAGATACATTTTTTTAAAGCACTGAGGATCGAACACAGGACCTCTGGAGTTGTAGCCAGGGACCACTAGACCACAGAGGTGGTTATACCTACTATATTAACGTACCTAAATTTGAATATTCCAGTTGGGTTGTAAGTTGCAGTGCTAAAAAATAGCTATATTAACGAAACACTAATGAAGAGCAATGTACAAACACGTACTTTTTAGTATTATGAGTATAGTAATCATCAGTTAGTATTTTGAAAAAAAAAAGGGTTTGTGTGTAAGGTTTGAATGATCGTTACCTAGTTTACCTATTTAAAAAAAACTCTTCTGGGGGCCCCCTTGTATAGGGCAGGAGCTATTAACCTTTTTGAAATCAAGGGTCATACGGATCTCAAAATAATGGTGTGCTGTTTTTTTTTT
>CABFWO010000132.1:180046-199248 GCA_902155825.1 Timema genevievae
TGCTGTTTTTTTTTTTTAAATATCGTGAACCAAATTTCAAATTTATATTTCTCGTGTATATATATTTCTTTTAGCACTGTGTCTTAGTACCCGTTAGGGTTATACGTTTATGTACTAATTACACTAATTATTTAAAGGATTATAGAGGTTATATTTAGATGAAGTGTAGCCACATTTTCGTGAAGGGAAACTAGATAACTCTTTTGGAAAAATCCCCTGATGGTGGTAATGCTCGATGTATATTCAAACCTGTCTCACCTAATCCAATAATAGCGCCTTAGACCACGCGACCACTGAATTGGTTTTTTCTCCTATAGTTATTGGTCATTAGTATATCTTTATGAATACAATTATAGTATCTTTGTTTGTTTGTTAAATCTTCTGCGGACCAATAAAACCGGACGGTGAGCTGGAGGTTTCCGACCGCTGGTGTAACGTGCTACACTCGCAATAAACTAATCTGCCGATGACGGGTTCGAATCCTGGTAGGGTGTACTGGGAGTGTTTTTAAAAAAGTGCCTTTTCACTCTACCTCCTTGAAAATGCCGGTACGCTTCCTTTAAATATAACTTTCCTGATCCCTAAAACTATTCGCGTAATTAGTACATAGGCGTATAACCATAACGGGTAGTAAGACACGGTGATGAAAAAAATAATAAAATAAAAAATATATGTCGCTTAGTGTTTTCTCTACTGGGGAAGACAGAATTGTTCAGTGAGGCTCGTGATTTTGCCTTTCGATGACATCCGTATCCAAACTTTCGTTTTTCCATTCCCTGTGATAAGAGAACCGCGTGATTTTGTGGATGTAGGATGTTGTTGGAGAGTAGGAAAAGGAGGATATGTCCCAAGAGGAAGAAGAAAATAAAGTGTTTGAGATTTGGTCATTTTTAAGATATGATGGGCACGAGGGAAATAGGGGTAGAAACCACACTACACGCATTTTACAGAATAAATTTATTACCCAAAACCTCATAAATACACCATCAAATATTTATTTTTAACTAATAGTAAAAACAGAGAGCTATTCTAGCCCTAATCTAAAGTCCATTAGAAAGGTCTTAAGATTATCTAACAGATGGAAACGCTAACGAAATTTGCGTTAGAATTGAAATTTCTAATTTCCTTGTACACATAATATGGGTCAGACACTTTAGCTCAACCGGTAGCGTGTCTTCCTACTGAGTTAAGGGTACCAGATTCGATTTCTGGCATGACCGAAAATTTATTATTGATGAAAAAACGTGGGTTTACCCTTTCACGGTGATGAATTTGCGGCCGGGGACTGGATGCTGTGCCTGTCCTAGTCTTAAGAGACAGGTCTAGCAAGCCGGCTGTGGAAAATATATGGCTTGAATTAAAAGAAAAATTGACCCAGGCCAAAGGCTGGAAACAGTAGTGGATGTAAAGTAGTTCTTAATATCGGACATGAATAATATCGAAAATTATTTAGTTCTAAATCTTCATTCATGGAAATCAATATTTTAATTTTCTCCCTGATTATATTATTTTTAGGCAAGAGTTTTATCACATTTAAGGTTTATTATTATTTCATTTATTTGAGGTATTTAACGTGCACTTTCTAAACCAACTGATTATATCAGCACACGAGAATTTCTATGAGCGAGAGCAAAAGTACCTACCAATTTTGCCGGGAAAAGGTATTTTCACATACCTTCCATGGTTTTTTTCTTATGCCACAATTGACATGGGACCTACCGGGCTTTACTTCTCCTCCCAAATAAGTTGTGCTACGGATTATTATCGCTCAAGAAAAATCCATTGAGCTCGGATGAGTTTGAACCCTCAAGAACCCGGATCCTGAGGCGAGCACTTTACCCTAAGACTAACGAGGTTGAATTTAAACCATAATATAAATTTGGTTTTAATCTGAGTATGTTGTTAGAAGGAATAAGGGTAAATCATTATATTTTACCAATATCATCAACACCTTAGCCCAGCTGGTAGCACATCTACCTAGTGAGCTAAGGATAGCGGGATTCGATTCCTGGAACGTCAAAATAATATAAGACTGGTGAAATTGGGATTTCACCTCAAAAACAGATGAATAGCATTGGGAAACTAGGTGATATGTCTGTTTTAGGTCAAGTTGATTTGAAAGTTATTATAGTATCAGTATGTTTAGCAGCTAAATTTAAGGGTTTGGGATAGTAAAATACATTTAATTCAGTTTAGATTTTGTGTGAACCACGTTTTACTACAAATTCGAGCAATCCACCTATTTACACTAATTGGATTAAGAGAGGTATAACTCTGAAAAATGTGTCCGTATTTGATTAAAGGAAGATTGGGAAAACATTTAGGAAAACAGCCCTCTTCGGTGGCCACGTGGTCTAACGCACTACTCTCGTGTTAGACTAGACTGCTGAAGATGGAGAGATCAGGGTTTGATCCCTGTTGGTGGCACTAAAGGGAGTTTCTCCTAAATTTTGTTCACACACACAAATGCGGGTACACTTCCTCTAAATATAGCCTTCCTCAGCCATAAAACCATAAGCGTAATTAGTACAAAAGCGTATAACCCGAACGGGTAGTAAGACACGGTGCTAAAATAGTGAGGTAGTGCCACCAGCTCCCAGACTTTTTTTTTCTCCCCGTTCAATTCCCCAATTTGTAAAAACCTGTTTTACCTGTAGTGGGGAGGCTTTTTGCAATAGACGAGAACATCAATTCACTGATTCCTTGTAAAGCTGCACACTTCATTCACATTAAATATTGTCAAAATATTTTAGTTCGCCAATCATAAATATTGATATATATAGATAGATAGATATATAGATAGATAGATAGATAGATAGCTGAATGGATGGATCAGTAAGAGTGGCTAATTTTCTAGCACGATATTTTAAAAAGAGCGTTATTTAATGTAATTTGTTAAAATATACGCCGTTTGATAATGTATAATAGTTTATATAAGACCATAAATGACCAAATTTGAGAAATCGCTGCACCAAACACTTCAAAGAATCACAGGTTCTCATCCTTGTACCAGATCATTGGGAGGGCAGTGTGTTTCAAAATATTTCACGAGATTTCTAACCGTATTGAGTCTTATGGTCTCCACTTTCCAGAAGGTTTCATTGTTAACTTCAATCCAATTTTCAAAGGAAGATTCCTATTCGACAAATATAAGAGCTACTAGAACTACTTTCACAGGTCACGTGGGATATTCAGTTGTCACTTTTTTTGTAATAGCTCTTGTAAAAATTAAATTAAAAAATGTAATGTCAGTAAACTAACTTTAAATAATTTTTTTTTAGAATAACGAAAATATATTAATACTTATCATGTAAAAACATTTCCAAGTTATCTATTTTGAACAATTCAGGCCTTATGATGATAGCGAAATTTTCAAAATATCTCAAAATTTCAACTACAGTTAGATCAATTTTTTCTCAAAAATTGGTACAGTGTTATTTTACATGTAAAACACTTCATAAATTTAAATTTGTAACAAAATATGTTATAGCTATTTTCAAAAAATTAAAAAAAAAATCAATCCTCGTTCATCCTAATTTTAGGTACATAATCAAAATTCTTATTTGGTTAAAAAGTATGACCTTAATTGTCATATATGATTATACAATTTTAATTAAATCTATCACAAGGTTTCAGCCGTAGCCCAAAATTTACACAGACATACAGAAAGCGAAATGGAAACAAACAGAAATCTAATACTCGCATTTTTTAAAAAGTTTTTGAGTTAAACAAAACGTCAAAAATTCTTATTAATCTAAAGGGTAACATTTTTTTCAAGATTACAATTTTATTTATTTTCATGACAAATTGACACAATAACTCTGGCCTAGTTTTTATCCAAAAGTTTTCTGGTGGTAAGTTTGTTACAGACTTAAGGGCACATCATTTGACAAAGTCGAGTAGCCCCTGTCCGAGAGGGATGCCACCCGCTCCACAATGTCACGTACTCTGTTATCTCAACTCAAACAGACAGCAGATTGTACCGACATTGTTTCCTGAGAAGAGAATGTATCTTATAGCAACCAAACTGATGACAAAACGAGAACATATAAGATGCTTCTTTGTAGAAACTTCATTGGCTTCCATGTTGCCACAACTAGCACTGATCTTCTTATGAAGAGCCAACAAAGTGATTGATAATTTTAATCCCCATGAGGCTGGTGTGAATCCCAATTATTTAATTTTTTTTAACACAAAGTTTTATTACCCGCTTGGGATATGAGCTTATGTAATAATTACGCTAGTAGTTTTAAGAATTGGTAAGGTTATATTTAGAGGAAGTATACCCGAATTGAGGTAAAGGATGAGTGGAAAACCATTTAGGGGAAAAAAACCACCCTCAGTACACCGACAAAAATTAAAACCTCGATCTCCCCATCATAGGAAATTTTATTTACTGGGAGATTAGTGCGTTAGACCACGCGGCCACCGAAGAGGTTGTGAGTCATAATTATTATCTTTGGAAATGTATATTTTGATGGTTTTAGTAAATTATTTCTTGTACACAAAAAACAAAAATACCATTGAATTGTTAGAAAAATACTAACATTTAATTTATTACCAAGTTTTTCTTATATCGGATAGTTTAAAATATCATTCTAAACAATCCGCATTAATGGAAATGTTCCAACATTGAATGAACTCCTTGTGAATAACTTTTCTTTAATAGCAGATAATTTGAAATAATATTATTAACAAACTGAATTGATAGAAATGTAACAACACTGAACTACTACAACCCCTACTATTACTACTACAACCCCTACTACTACTACAACCCCTACTACTACTACTACTACTACTACTACTACTACTACTACTACTACTACTACTACTACTACTACTACTACTACTACTACTACTACTAGGTTTACAGTAGGATTTTGCATTTATCAAAATCTCGATTTCAATTGTTTGGCGATCACTCTATTTCTCTATTCTAGGAGTCAAGATAAAGTAAAAACTACAAATAAGATTTAAAAAGTAAATGTACGAATAAAAACCAATCCAACCTTGTCACAAACTCGTCATGATTCACTTTTGCACGGAGGGTGTAAGTCGTTATCTGGTAGAATGTTTTGCGGATAGTCGCGCGCACCACGTGTCCATAGTTACCGGAACAACAGGAACGTAGCTCCTGGCCAAGTTTGTTCCACGTGGTTACTCGTTTAGAGGACTGTTAACAGGGGTGTATAATTTAATAGAGGAGGGTTACCAATATTGGTGCCCAACCTAACTGGGGACGACGGATTATCCTTGAGAGATAAGAATACGTAGCACAACTTCCTTCGGAGTGGAATTAAAAACCCTCGATTCCTTGTCGATTGTGTCACGTAAGATAATCCTGGAAGATAAGTGAAAATACCGTTGCTGACAAAACTGGTATGCTCTTTCGCTCTCGCTCATAGAAATTCTCGTTCGGGTTATACACTTCTGTTCTAGTTACAATAATTTTTTTTAGATAGGCAGGTTATATTTAGAGGAGGTGTATCCGCATTTAAGTGGAGAAAGAGTGGAAAAACAGTTTAAAAAAGCAGCCACAGTACACCCAACACAGTTTCGAACCCTGATCTCCCCAGTCTAAAGCGAGATTAGCGCGTTATAGACCATGAGACCATCGAAACGTTTCAACCAAACTTTAACTCAAATAGAAGTTTTGACATGTGCTCTTTTGCAAATTGGCCGCTGACAACAATCGTCAAACTTAACCACAGATGAGAATGCAAACCATGAGAGGAGGATTATATGAGAGGGGGGAGGGAGGTTTAAGGGGAGGGAGGACGTAGGGGTACCTGTAACTTTGCGTTTATAATTGTTGAGCCTTCACAAGTAGTTACAAGTTCTGTCCAGGACGAAGGATGGACAGGTCTTTGTGTTCTATATATACTCGTACTTTCCTATTGTGTCTGATGAATGGGTAGGTTTTGGAATAGTTCGCTGTGTAATTAATAACTGAGCCTTCCGTCTAGTCTTGTCAGCTCCTTGACGGAAACTTTTTTCTTCTCTTTTCTGTGCTGATAAGACGTGTAAGAACCAAGGAGCTGGGTGTAATTTAATGAGTATACATTACCTCCTTGGTAATAACAAGCTGACTTTTTGTCAATGAATAACCAAGACTCTATATTATTTATAAATATGCACAGAAATGTGTAGACATATATATGTATATATAGTAATAAGTAGGCGCACAAACATATCTAATGTATTATTTAAATAAATAAATTTATGCACAGAAATATGGTGCAAAAATATTTTTTTTAAAAAGACGCACAAAATTACATTTAATATATATTATTTATACTTAAGCAGACAGATAGAATGGCAAAATTTGTAAGAAGGGATGAACAAATATATAATTGTAGACATAGATTAAGTTAGAAGTGGTATAAAAATAAACATAAATATATATATATATAGATTTATATTTACTTGTGTTTACTTTTACGTAATATATAATATATAATTTTATAAATAAATTAAGTTAGAAGTGGTATAAAAAAATAAACACAGATATATATGAATAAATATATACTTTTATATAGTATATTTATTTATATACATAGATACTTACAAATTAATGTAAATATACAGATATCCAGAATAACAAGTAGGGAGGCATATATATATATATAAATTCCTCACTACTTGCTTGTTATTCTGGAAATCTCTATATCTACACTACTGTGGATGGGTCTTAAAGGATGTACCCTCATTTACTTGGAAAGAGAGAGTAAGACTATTTAAGAAAATAATACCCTATCTAACCCCTAGTCGGGACTCAAACCCCGACCACTCCATCATCAACAAATGAAACCAGACGAGCTTGAGGTTTAGTCCGTATGCCGAGCAATGTGACTAAGCAAAGTGTTTCATTATTTGTAACGTTGAATCAAATTAATAAACGCTCGTAATGAATGAATTTGAAGAATCAGTGCCATACACTAAATAAATTCGTATGTTTTGAAAATCACTATCGGATGACTGACTAGTTCTGGTTAAAGCATTTATTTCTGAACTCATTTAAGAATTTATTGAAACGATAAAAAAAATAAAAAAAATAGAGATCGTTTATGTAGGCCTACATTTCCATTTTACTTTTGTGTTGTTTTAATGGCTTTCCAGATTTAATATAAATTGGGAAATTAATTGAAATCGACGTTATTATCTGGTTATATTCATCATAATTCTCATTTTCATTAATTTCATAACATCATAAATCCAATTTAAATTCATTTTTATTTGAAACATTCTAGGAATATTGAAATATTGCGATACAAACAATTATATACATCTATGTTACGTAGCTATGTAATTTTAGTATACGCATTTATATTATAATCTATACCCTTAAAACTTTTCAAGCGTGCATGGGAACCACACAAACGAGTTTTGCATATGATTTCCAGTTAGAGCATAATTGAACAGTCCCGCGGGACATTCCTGTTATGGGGGCTGTCTACAAACAAGGGACTTTGAGCCTTAGACATTACGACATAGATCTAATGTTTTTTATTCTTTTCTTTGTTAGTACCACGTCTTACAACCCGTTCAGGTTATACGCCTATGTACTAAATACACTAATGATTCAAAAAATTAGAGAGGTCTAATTGAGATGAAGTACACCCACATTTGCGTGAAAGGATAGGGGAAAACCATTTTAGGAAAAAACTCTCAGTAAACCCGACTGGGATTGAAATCCTATCTCCACGTCTTCAGCAGTCTAGTCTAACACGAGAGTAGTGCGTTAGACCACGCAGTCACCTAAGCGTATGATGTATTGTTCTCAAACGTTTATTAACTATACCCCAATTTTCTTTCATATCTGGCAGCTTCTAAAAGGTTATTTTCATGTATTCATACGTCAATTCGTGTAATTTTCAGCTTTTATTTTATATATATATTAACAATATATATATTTACACTAATTATATAATAAAATGTTATCAATGTTGAACCCCCACCCCACCCCCAAAAAATGCTACTACTTTCTAAATTGTACTTCAAATGTCAATATCATAAGAAAATCAACGTACATCTGACCTCCCCTCAAAAAATAGTTATCGGTACTCCCTTGGCTGGACTTTGGTACGGCTTGGGCCTAACTTGGTCAACTGGCGGAGGGGGATGCCTGCGGATGCATACATCCAGTACCGCCAGGGAAACTACAGAACTATCACGTCCAGAACAAAGTGAACAACAGATGTAGATCCAGTTGACTGCATAGGTATTAAAAATTAGTATTATTATTAGCACCGCGTCTTACTACCCGTTCGGGTTATACGCACTTACGCTAATATGTAATGGTAGGGTGATTGTGAGATGAAAATGGAGGACCTAGAGTTTAACGTGGGATCCGAACCACGGTGGTAGGCCTGGCATTCTACACATTCACAAGTTGTGATTAATAGACGTCTTGTCAGAGGTGAAGAAAGGGTTTGGCAATCGGATATATCTGTGCCGGGACCGAGGATTGAACCCCGGAACCCCGCACAGAAGTCCGACACCTTACCCCTAGACCACCAGGTCACCCAAAAAATTAGTAAAATAGATTGTTTAGGATATATATAGGACAGGGGGTGAAAGTATAGAGTAGGAGAATATTATTTTTAAGTGTAAGCTAGGTGTAAGTTGGTTTAAGTAAGCTATGTGTAGGAATAAGTTTAGGATCCTAACCGGATAGTTATTATATAAATAAAAAGTATAAATCAAAAATAAATAATACTGTATGACCAGCAAACCCTTGCAAAACTTCCACACATTCGAACTCCCCCCCCTCCCCCTAAAAATATTTAGTCTTTTGTTTAGTTGTTGAAATTAAATACTCAGTGAAGTGTATATACAAAATAGAAAAGAGAATTTATTTTCGGTAATTGATACAAAAATATTGTTAGATTTTTCTTTTAACTTAAATTTTAAACAAACAATGTTTTTTAACGTAAACTGAGTATGCTATGTCAGAATTCGGTAAAAAGATCCTATCCACTGATACCTTATTCATTGCTGTAGGCTTTGTATTAGTTGAGAAAAAGGGATGTTGACAACAGAAATAATATATAGGATATTGTAAATTGAAACACAACTCTGACTAAATTGTCAGAAGCTGAATTTTATCAAGTCGCAATAATAATTTAAAAAACTCCCTTGTCTTATAGTTACCTTGATATTTTCGGAGAGGAGAAAAGTTACTAAAAGCCAGTTCCATATTCATCCACCTCACCAATTTTTTTTTGTCACTTTTATAATTTTAAGGTCTATATTATAAATAACTTTTTAAAACAATAGAATATGTTTTCAAGATGGATCACTACACAACTGTTTCAGTTATCATTTTCCTTAACTGTCAGAAAACCCTGCTTCAGTGGCCCCATGGTCTAAGGTTTCACTCTAGTGTTAGACTGGCCTGCTGAAGACAGGGAAACCGGGGTTAGAATCCCGGTCAGGTCTAGAGAAACTTTTTTCTTAAATAGCTTCCCAATCTCTTTCCGCGCAAATGCAGGTAAATTACCTTTATAATTATTCCTTCCTTATCCTTATTCATTTAGAGTAATTATCATATATAACAGTTAGTAAGACGTAGTGATAAAAAAAATTGTTAGAAAAGGTCAACGTGATCATGAATAAACTATAACCAGATAAAACCCCACTTAAATATTTCATGATATTAGTAATTACTTGAGATGGAGTCGTGTCCTCTAACTTAGCATTCCGACACGTTAATATTGATTAAAATTTTCCGCAGTGGTGGTTTGAGACCTTCTAAGGCAAGAGGCTGTATTGAGAGGAATAGCAAGTAGATCCTATTACACATACGTATAAATCTATCAATAATTAATATTACCAAATAATTATATAAGGCACCGTTAGTTCAGATGAAAAACTGACAATCTCCTTGGGCCATCTCTGAAATTAAAATTATACCTCAGACCAAAATTATGAATTAAAATTATTTATACTCTTACTTATTTATCTTAAAGGTATTGATTTGAAGATGAATTATAAACAATCGACTTAAGTTAAATAGTTTTACAACATATAGATTTTTAGCTCTTCTGTAAAATTATTATTTTTGGAGATGCTGGTTTTGAAACTAGAGGACTCATATAAACTATCATGAAATAAATTATATAAACTAGGTAAACATTACGAGGAGAATAGATCTAAAATAAACGAACAAAGATTAGTCTCGATAGAGTTTTGGAAAACACGTATTGATGAACACGTCGTCACTACGTCTAGCTCGTCTAGTCTGGTTTGTTGATGGTGGGTATGGTTGGGGGTTCGAATCACAGCTGGATGCACTGAAGGGTGTATTTACTTAATTTCTTTACACTTTCCCTCCACTCTAATGCGGGTAAATTTCCTTTAAATTTGGTCTTCATCGTCCCTATACGTCACGACAATGATTAAGCGCGAGCCCACCGTTTCAGTGGCCACATGGTTTAAGGCGTCACTCTCACACTAAACTGAACTGCCGATGACGGGGAGATCATGATTCGATCCCAGTCGGGTGTACTGATGTATTTTTCCTGGATGGCTTTAAATTCTCCCTCCACGCAAATGCTGTTATACTTCCTCTAAATTCAACATTCCTAGTCGGTGACCTGGTGGTCTAAGGGTAAGGTGTCAGACTTCTGTGCTGAGGGTCCGGTGTTCAATCCTCGGTCCCGGCACAGATTTATCTGATTGCCAAACCCTTCCTTCACCTCTGACAAGACGTGTATTAATCACAACTTGTGAATGTGTGGAATGCCAGGCCTACCACCGTGGTTCGGATCCCACGTTAAACTGTAGGTCCTCTATATCATCTCGCAATCACCCTACCATTACACATTAGCGTAAGTGCGTATAACCCGAATGGGTAGTAAGACGTGGTGCTATTAAAAATAGTAATAATAATAATATTCCTAGGCATTTACATATAAGCGTAATTAGAACGTAGACGTATAACCCAAATGGATTGTAAAATTCAATGCTAAAAAAACTAGAAGCGGGGTTGCAAGATGTTTGGTAGGACATGATGAAATATATATATATATATATATATATATATATATATATATATATATAATATAATANTATATATATATATAATGTAACGTATATTTAATATATTATAAGGCATAATCATATATACGTTCTGTCAATAATGAATGTGTACTGGAGGAGTGTGGTTTGAAAGGGAATCCAATAGTTTAATATTAAAGAGGTGTCTTACGTTGGTTTGGACATGTTGAGAGGATGAGTGTGGCTCAAGTGAAGAAAATACTTATATGAAGGTGGAGTGTGTAGATCAAAAGGAAGTAGTAGGCCACGTAAGACGTGGCTAAATGTTGTAGATAAATGTGTGAAAAAAGAAAAACATTGAAAGTTTTAATAATAAAAGAGCATGTATGACTCGGTGTATGGATATTGTTGAAGAGAAGGGAGTATGCAAGGAGAAAGTTAGTGAGGATGGATTAAGTGCGGAGTTGTTTTTTGAGCTATTCGTACAGTTTCTTGCCTACCCGGTAAGGGAACTGCGTGATTATGTATGTATGTATGTATGCGTGTATGTATGTATGCATGTATGTATGCATGCATGTATGTATGTATGTATGTATGCGTGTATGTATGCGTGTATGTATGCGTGTATGTATGCGTGTATGTATGCGTGTATGTATGGATTGTATGTATGGATTGTATGTATGGATTGTATGTATGGATTGTATGTATGGATTGTATGTATGGATTGTATGTATGGATTGTATGTATGGATTGTATGTATGGATTGTATGTATGGATTGTATGTATGGATTGTATGTATGGATTGTATGTATGGATTGTATGTATGGATTGTATGTATGGATTGTATGTATGGATTGTATGTATGGATTGTATGTATGGATTGTATGTATGGATTGTATGTATGGATTGTATGTATGGATTGTATGTATGGATTGTATGTATGGATTGTATGTATGGATTGTATGTATGGATTGTATGTATGGATTGTATGTATGGATTGTATGTATGGATTGTATGTATGGATTGTATGTATGGATTGTATGTATGGATTGTATGTATGGATTGTATGTATGGATTGTATGTATGGATTGTATGTATGGATTGTATGTATGGATTGTATGTATGGATTGTATGTATGGATTGTATGTATGGATTGTATGTATGTATGTATGTATGTATGTATGTATGTATGTATGTATGTATGTATGTATGTATGTATGTATGTATGTATGTAAGCTATAAATTGAACTTTTTTTAGCACTGCCTCTTAGTGCCCGTTCGGATTATACATCTATATACTAATTACTATAATGTGTTATATATGAGAAAGTTTAAATTTAAAATAAGTGCACCTGCATTTTCTTATAGGGAGAGTGGAAACCCGCGTAGGAAAAAACATGTAATTGCACCCGACCAGAATCCAGCCCCGATCTCTCTGTCACCAGCAGTCAGTCTGTTGCGAGAATAGTGCCTTAGACCATGCGGCCACCGAAGCGGGTTGTATATAAATTGAGTTATATATTTATTTATATTGGGTAACTATCACACTAATCAATACTAAAGGTATATAACTGGAATCAGGCGTGCTAGCCGCTCACCATTTCCTATTTGGTATGTCATTTATCCACCCCACGTCCAACCCTTCCCTTTCCCAAACAGTTTCATAATTTAATAATGTTTGTCATGCATTCTATTTATTTAGCCTCGACGAGTTCAAAGCACAATAATTTGTACTTGCTAATACAAACACAATGCGTCACGTGATACATGTAGATATATCTCAAATGCGTAGCTGCTATATAACATTTTGAAGCTATATGGTTAATTAAAACACAGCATAGCAAAAAAAAAAAACAGGCTTTAAAAAAACGCATTAAAGCGGTAGGTTTACCCCATTGTGAAAACGGACAAAGGAATGGTAGGATGAGGGCTTTAGTCACTATAACAAAATGAAACAAAATAAAGAAAATGACAAAATTGTAAAGAATGAAAGAGTTGAGATGATTACAAAATAGAGAGGTTTTTTTTACATGAATAGCTCAGGGCTTGGTAAACATTTTGTAATGTCGGCTGGTAGATTCAATGGGTACCCATCAGTAGCCCTAAAGTCACTAAAGTGTGTGTCAATTGACCCTTAGGCTAACTGACCTTTAGATCAACCGACTCTAGACCAACTGACTCTAGCCCAAATGACTTTCGTTCAACATTTCTATGCCAACTGACTTTAGGCCCACTGTATTCGTTAAACATTTTTTTAGGACAAACGACTTTTGCTAAACTGACTTTAAGACAATTGCCTTACTGTGTTTGTTCAAATTTTTAGGTTAAATAACTTTAATTCAAATCACTTTCCTTCAACATTTTTAGGCCAATTGACTAACTCAAATTACTCTAGACCAAATGTCTATTCATTCAACATTTTTAGGCCAACTGACTTTAGGCCTAATGCCGCGTCCCCGATTCAAACTGACTGATCGAGTATGATGACATGAGAGTATGATGACATGAGGGTATGATGACATGAGAGTATGATGACATGAGAGTATGATGACATGAGAGTATGATGACATGAGAGTATGATGACATGAGAGTATGATGACATGAGGGTATGATGACATGAGAGTATGATGACATGAGAGTATGATGACATGAGGGTATGATGACATGAGGGTATGATGACATGAGGGTATGATGACATGAGGGTATGATGACATGAGGGTATGATGACATGAGGGTATGATGACATGAGGGTATGATGACATGAGGGTATGATGACATGAGGGTATGATGATATGAGAGTATGATGACATGAGAGTATTATGATATGAGAGTATGATGGGTTCCGGGTTTGATCCCTGGCGCTTACAGATTTTTTCTGTGAACCATTGGGTCTGAAGCGGGGTCAAATTCATCCTCGTGAGGACAAATGAGGAGTTACTTAAATAAAGTAGTAGCGTATTCGGTCTAGAAAACTGAGATTAACGAATGGAGGTTTCTTTGTGCTGACCACATGACACCGAATATCTGAAAATGTTATCAGTATCAGTTGTTTGATCAGTGGTGGGACGCTGAGTGTTACTGGGGTAAGCATAGCTAACCTAAGTTGTGCCTGTTAATTGTTTTCATAACTCAGAAAAACACTCAATGGCCAGATATCAACGAATTTACATTCCAATGCAAGATATGTCAGCCAAAAATGTCATATCGGGTACCTATTAGGTGACACCATATCATAGGTACAGTTTTATCAAACTCTGCTTACCCTGGCAGCATTCCACGCTAAGTCATTGACTGTGAGTTGACTTGGAAAGATTTATTTCATCGTAAGGCTTTATTAAAATCTACTGCCACCATTTCATGCTCTTATATTCGGGCGTTTAGTTCACCGAAACCCATTATAATAAAACTATTCCCCCATCATCTTACCTTTAAATATACTTATAGCTTATAGATATATATATAAACACAGAGATATTTATAAAAGATAGTCTACTACTATAAAATACAAAATATGTTCATATTTTAATAGTTTATTAAAATATCTAGAATAAATTATGTTGCTTGTTCGCGTTTGTAGACTGGATGTTTTTATCTAACTAATTGTTTAAAAAACACACTTATCATATTTTTAAATAATTAAAACCTACTTCGGTGTCCACATGGTCTAAGGCGTCACACTCGCAATATACTGGACTGACAATGACTTCGAGGTCGGGGTTCAAATAGCAGTCTGGTGTACTGAAAGCTTTATTCCTAAATGGTTTTTTCCACTCTCCTTCGACGCAAATGTGGGTATATTTCCTATAAATATAACCTTCCTAATCCGTAACACAGTAGAGCAATTAGTACAGATGCGTATAACCTTAACAGGTTCTGAAAATGTTAATTAAATAAACTAAGTTAAGATAACTATAGTGTGAAGTTCTACAAAGAATTTATCTGAATATATCATTATTGTACAACCTCTCCTTATCAAGAAGGACTATATTAAACATCAGCCCACTGATATAAGGGCAGGCTTAGTAATCTTGCGTCCAAATCTGCGGGCAGAAAACAATATTATTTTAATGATAAATTATTTTCGAATACATTCTATCTTCTTTTTTTTTTAGTCTACGCTTTGAATGAATATTAATCATCCGAATGTAGTATAATGGTTTTTATAGGACCTATTGATTTCATAAATATGTTTGACACACAATAGCAGAGTCAGGATACAAAAGGATTTTTTTTTCAATTAACATTTCAAATATGTATTAGTTAAATTATTCATACTACTGAAAATGTCATTAGATATATAGTCACTATGTACTGCATTTACTACTGTAAAATGTATCTTTATATAATACTTGTACGTCCATTAAAGAATCCTAATAGCTGTCAATTGAAGAATCCCTATCCAGGCCAATCAAAGAGTCGTGTTTGTTGTCCATTGAAGAATAATTGTTTATGTACATTAAATAATACTTAATGCCGTCCAATAGAGAATTGTTCTTGTTGTTCATTGAATCATCCTTTATGCTATCCTTTTAAGAATACTTGTTGTTGTGCATTAAGAAATCTTTATTGCTGTAGATTTAAGAATTATTGTTGTGGTCTATTGAATACCTATTGTAGTTGTTCATAGAATAATCCTTCTTGTGGTCTGTTTAAGAATCCTTATTGCTGTAAATTAGAGAATTATTGTTATTTTTCACTGAAGAAACTATGATTAGGTTCATAAAATAATATCGGTCACTGAACGATTAATATTAATTTTTGTTATAAATAATTCTTGTTTTATTTAATTGAATACTTCTTATCGTGGTTAAACGAATAATTCTTGTTGTTGTTGCCCATTAAACAAGCCTATCTGTAATTAATTGAAAAATCCTCAATATAAATAAATGAATTATTCTTGTTATTGACATTTAACTAAGCTATGTTGCATTTATTTGGATAATCCTTGCTGTGGTTCAGTATTTAACTAATTAGTTTAAATACCCTCGTTATGGTCGATGAAATAATCCTTGTCGTTAACCTTGGTGGGCTTGGGTTAGAGTTCTCACCTCAGGACCCGGTGTTCATGGGTTTAACCCCAGCCGGGGTCGATGGATTATTTATTGAGCGATAAAAATTCGTAGCACAACTTCCTTCAGAGGGGAAATAAAGCCATTGCTCCCATGTTGGTTGTGGCATGTGAAAGAACCCTGGAAGGTATGGTAAAATACCTTTCCCGGAAAATTTGGTAAATCCTTTCGCTCTCGCTCATAGAAATGCTCGTGTAATGATATATTCAATCGGTTTAGAAAGTGCACGTTACATACTTCAAATAAATAAAATAAAATAATAATAATAATCTTTGCCCATTACGTTTTAGCGGATCATAATTAAGCGTTAATGGTTGTTTTATTTTTACAGAGGTGGTTTTCATATCCTCAGGCTGATTAGGCAACATATCATACAGACGAGTATCGCAGTGAAGACTACGTTGAGAATAAAGGATTTTTTTAAACACGGCTTTTATTCGCCCAAACCAATCACTCTTAGTTTAAACAATAAATACATTTTTACCCCCCTTTTCTCTCTCCTTCGAAGCACGGCATCCATTATTTCATCTTCTGCAGTAAGTGTGAGGAATGAAGTGATTTCACTTAAGCTAATGACAGGGTGAGTCATCGCGATTGTGTCATTTTGTTTCTGTTCAGGATTCGCACAATAGAGGGAGCTACTTCCAGACACAATGAGACATATTCCTTATTATAAAGGAAGCTATGGGAATGCCATATCCAACTTTAAAGGAAAATGGGGGCAGAATAAGTTTTTTAATGATAAATATCTTAATTAATGACTTCCAAAATTTACCACTTATAGGTTTATAATTCCCTTTATTTTTAACACCGTGTCATTCTACCCGTTCAGGTCATGAGCTTATGCACTAATTACACTAAAAGTCTTATAATTTAGCAAGGTTATATTTAAAGAAAATGTACACACATTTGCGTGTAGGAAGGGTGGAAAACAATTTTATAAAGAGCCTTATTACACCTGACTAAGATTCAAACCTTGATCTCCCCAACTCAGCAGTACAGTCTAACACGAGATTAGCGCGATAGACCACGCAGCCACCAAAATGGGTTATAAAAAGATTGAAATAACAATAAATGTGTTTATCCACTTCGGTGGCCGCGTGGTCTATCGTGCTAATCTCGTGTTAGACTAGCCTGCACATAACGGAGAAATCAAGGTTCAAATCTCGGTCGGGTGTACTGAGGTTGGTTTTTACAAAATGGTTTTACATTCTATTTCTTCAAGAAAATGCGGGTACACTTCTTCAAAATATAGGTTTCCTCATCCGTAAAACCACTAGCGTAATCAATACATAAGCTTATCGCCCGAACGAGTAGTAATACGATGTGCTGAAAAAAGAAGTTTTTTTTATTTTGTAAATTGAAATTTGACGCTATGACTGGGAATATTTTATTTAGTTGCAGCTATAACCATATTTAACAACTAATATAATTTGACATTTAATCCATTACAAAATGCTTTGTTTAGCGCCTCAATGCTAGTGACACACATGTTCATTTAAAAATTATGTGTCAAATATTATAACAAATATAAAGAAAAACTGGAATATTTTGGTAAAAATTTATTTTATAATAAAACTCTAAAAAATACTTGCGTTATATTTTATCTCACCAGAAAGCAACTACTTAGAGCTATATATTTTTTGTGATTTTTATAGACGTTTTAATACAAGGTATATTTAGCATCCTAATCCATGGGGTAGAGTGAGGAAGGTAATTTGATTAAATAACCCAAAACCAGAAATATGTGGAAAAACCACAGTAATGAATCACACGTGGAAAACCATGAGAATCAGTCACATGTGTAAAACCACGGGTATCAGTCACATGTGTAAAACCACGGGTATAAGTCACATGTGGAAAACCACGGGTATCAGTCATGTGGAAAACCACGGGTATCAGTCACATGTGGAAAACCACGGGTATCAGTCACATGTGGAAAACCACGGGTATCAGTCACATGTGTAAAACCACGGGTATCAGTCACATGTGTAAAACCACGGGTATCAGTCACATGTGTAAAACCACGGGTATAAGTCACATGTGTAAAACCACGGGTATAAGTCACATGTGTAAAACCACGGGTATAAGTCACATGTGGAAAACCACGGGTATCAGTCACATGTGTAAAACCACGGGTATCAGCCACATGTGGAAAACCATGGGTATCAGTCACATGTGTAAAACAATGGGTATCAGCCCAATGTGGATAATCATGGGGATCAGTCATACGTGAAAAGGCACGGCAATGTATCGCATCTATAAGACCCCCGTGATCAGTCACACCTAAAAGACACACATGGTGATGAATAACATTTGCATAATCATGGTGATGTATTATATATGTAAAACCACCCTTAGTACATTTGGCCGAGATTCAAACCTAGATTTCCTCCAAACGTAGCCTGTTGTAGTGTATTGTCTGGTATCTACTATGGTATACCGTACACTTGACTTAGAAGTACTTTAATATACAGGGTGTATTTTAATTCATATCAAATACTGTAAGATAGTATTTTCATACATAAAACATTACTAAAAGTTCTAATGAACTTTTGTCTAGAAACACTTAGTTTCTGAGATAGGAGGAATCTTATTGTTCAATCTATAAATAATCCAACATAATTAATGTAAGTAAACAAGACAACATACATATATACATACATACCTAATCACTTCGTTACAAGACAAAGTTCAAACAAAAACAAACAAAAACGCAAGAAGGGAGGACATTTTGTTACAAAAATGGTTCAAAATAATTGTGTCAAGCTTCAATGCATCCTTTCTATTATCATTTCTTAATGTTTGGCTGATGGGAATATTTGACACCAATTAAAATAAACCCTGTATGTATTATCCCAGGCACTGATATTTCACAAGAGTTGGTCACCGGTCGATGTCGTTCTTTCGTAAAACAAAAATAAAACGTATCTAATAGGTGTCATCATATCTTGATCAGAGTAAACAGTTTTAATTGTTTCCCAAACAACTGGTGTTTTCGCGCCAACAATAATATACACGCACAAGGGTTTACCACAGGAAGATAAAAACACATACATGTACCTTCCACCACCTAATACCCCCCTCCCCCCACCACACACACACACACACACACACACACACACACAC
>CABFWO010000132.1:204457-216993 GCA_902155825.1 Timema genevievae
AGATATTTACCCCCCCCCCCCCATAGAGAATCATCTAAAAGTATTATCCGAGAAAGGTAATGGAAATTACTCTCTCTTTCTCTGTGAAGGGATAGCTATTTTTTAATCATTATTGGTTTTAATCATGTGTTTACAAAACAAAGCGTTCATTATAGTCTTACACTTTAATTAAATCTATAGAGTTATTGGAGAAAAATGATAAAAAAAACTATGATACTAAAGGGACCAACCACCTTACCGAAGTAATAAGACGTGTTGTATACATCCAGAAACACCGCGTTATTCAAGAAGTGGTTTTGTTATTCACAAATGTGGTCCACACCAAAAAGGGAGTTAAAAGTTACCACCAATCCACCCATTTATAGACTAATAACGTGTTCCTCTCATTATTTCTTCTTTAAAATAAACCGTAAGAGAATTTGTAATGATGGCATCATTAATATTTAAAAATGTTAATTATCATATGTATAAATGTAAGATCTTTTTTTCCTGTGTATATCAATGCAATCGACCCAAAACCTTGATTGCTAGAAACATATAATCTATATGCACACGAAGAAAACTAAGATTTAACCCCTAGAATTGAATATTTTTGTGTTTGAATTGATGGTTCACAAGTTCAATTTCGAGTCAGATATCAGATTAATAAATGATATATTATATGAGAAAGATACCCTATCCCTATGCATCAAAGTTATTTTTAAAATTTACCGTTTTATGTACTTAAAACCACAATATATATATATATATATATATATATCAATGGGTCTAGTCTAAATTATTTATACATATTGAATTTCTTTGTGATTTAATTATTTTTAAGGCGTCATTTTATTTTATTTTAAGATCCTTCTGTGTCTTTATGCTAGGCCTATATTCATTCCTCTGTGAATGTTTTATTACATTTTTTATTTAATATTATTCATTAATTGCAAAACTATTGAGAGTTGTACATGCATTAGTGGCAGATTCTCGAAGAAGAAAAGAGATTGGGAAACCATTTATAAAAAAACCACCTTCAGTAGACCCAACTGGGATCTTAACCCCGATCTACCCATTATCAGTAGTTCAGTCAAACACGAGAATGGCGCCTTAGACCATTCAGCCACTGAAGCGGGGTTGTTCCCCCAACTCCTGGTACCTGAATACTCTCTCTTCATTCTATAACATCTAATAAATGATTAGTTCACCCTGAATACCTATTTCTTACCTCTTACTGGTAATCCCTTCTTGATTTTCTATACAAACACAACGCGTACACCTTAATCCCAATGCACAGAGTATTGGTCGGGTATTAGAAGAAATATCACCTTGATTATTTCATACTTCAAAGAAATATATTGTTCCATAGGCATTTTTTTTACCACCGAATTATTTACAAGAAGATTTGTATCATACCTCATTTTGTGAATAGGTAAAAGATGTATTGAGTTGCAAAATACATGTATATTTTAATCATCAGAATCTACATAAATTCACAAATAAATACTTTAGAAGTCCTATAATCTGAATCACTACTATCCGATTTGCTCATTAACCGAATCACCGCCACCAAATCGTAGACTTAACCCTCCCTCCACTCTCTTAATCGGCACACGTGGTCTTTGTGTATAAAAGTATTTTTTTTTTAGTTTTTAGTATTATTATAATAGTACATTATGATGGTATTATAGGCTATTAATACTTATCTTTACTGATGAATATTTTATTTTCTCAAACAAAACCATTCGGTATTTCATCTGTCTGAGAAACTTTTGTCACGAATCAATTCGGATGAGCATTCTAATGTTTTTTTTTAAATTGTTAGTATATTTTTTTCTACTAATGAAAACTATGGGTTCATTAACATGGAAAACTTAACACTAAGTGAACACTATACAATACCGTTAAAATACAACCACCTCATTCTGCGTGATTTTTTTTAAGTTAGTTTGTGAATAGCCTAGACATTTAATTAATTTTTAACTTATTTTTAACTAAAAATTAAAATTATATTAGGGAAATATTGTAAGCCTTCTACCATGTGGCTGTCAATAATATTATTATTATTAGCACCACGTCTTACTACCCGTTCGGGTTATACGCACTTACGCTAATGTGTAATGGTAGGGTGATTGAGAGACGAAATGGAGGACCTACAGTTTAACGTGGAATCCGAACCACGGTGGAGGCCTGGAATTCTTCATATTCACAAGTTGTGATTAATACACGTCTTGTCAGAGGTGAAGGAAGGGTTTGGCAATCAGATAAATCTGTGCCGGGAACCGAGGATTGAACCCCGGACCCTAAGCACAGAAGTCTGACACCTTACCAGGTCACCCGTCAATAATACAAAAGTTCTAAAAAAAAAAGAGTTGGTTAAATCAAGAGTCCCAATATTTACGAATAACCTTAAAAGTGAACAAACAAAAACAAAACCTTTTATTCAGCCTGATATATGTATTTTAATGAGCAACGAAAAACGACGTAGAATCTGCCCCCCCTCCCCCTTCCATTATGTTTCAACCGTGCGGGATTGACGGTAAACAATCGAAATATTTCCCGTACTATTCTCCATCCGGTTGAATTGTTTACACTCAAGTTGAACAAGTATTAGTTCCAGTGTACTGCTGTACAGATCAGAGGAGAACTGACGTTGTTGTTTGCTTACAGGTCAACGATATGATCGTCCATCGGTTAATAAATGGTTCACTACACACTTTCCACGAGCCCTGATTGCTCTACTCGTTACCTCCCATTGGTTGATTTATAAACCCCCTTCCCAAACCCATCCAATTGATTTTTATTTGTTTGGATTGTACACGTGTGTATTAATTAATTTTTAGCACCACGTCTTACTACCCGTTCGGGTTATACACTTACGTACTAATTACACCAATGGATTAGAAATAGGGAAGGTTGAATTTAGAGGAAGTGAACCCACATTTGTGTGAAAGGAGAGTTGCAAACCATTTAGTAAAAACAACCCCCAGTTCACCCGACCGAGATTTGAACCTCGATCTCCCCGTCCTCGACGGTCTGGCTCAACACGACTAGCGCGTTAGCCAACTACGCCACCGAGGCGGGTCGTGTGTACTAATAATTGCTAAAAAAAATTTTTAGGAATAAGTAAGGTTTAATTTTTAGAAATTATACCCGAATTTTCGTGTAAGGAAAGGAGGAAAGTAAGAAAACATTTTGAGATAAAAACATCCTCACACACTTCGGTGGCCGCATGGTCTAACGCGGCACTCTCGCAGTAGATCAGACCAGGAGGTAAAGGTTCGGATCTCAATCACTTGTATTGAGGTTGGTATTTACACAATGGTTTTACACTCTCGCTCCACGCAAATGTGGGCGCACTTAGTCTAAATTCAGCCTCCCTTATCCCTATCTTGCTAGCGTAGTTATTAAATACTAGCGATACTGCACGGCGTTACCCGTGACCAACTGTGAAATAAGAATTATATAAAAGCCACCTCCCCTACCCCCCATGGTGCCCGTATCTCTGAAACGTAATTCTAAACCAGATGAAAAATATTTTCTTCAAAAATTTGTTAAAAATAGAATAACTAAAAAGCTAATTAAAAACTTAAAAATCCTGTTTCGAGGTGTATTCGGACCCCCTTCCGTCCATCTATATTAAAAATTTCAGATATCTACGTGCCGTAGATTTGGCTGGGCATCACGCACAAACAAACAAACAAACAAACAAACAAACACAGACAAACACTTCCTTTTATTATTATTATATAGATACGTGCAACCAGTACAATTATTAGTAAGACGCGGTGCTAAAGAAATAAAACTTTCTCACTCATCTCAAATGTCACTGTTTTCTAAAGTAGATTACAGAAATCTTTACTACGATGCGATTTTTTGTTTGAGCTCAATTACCTACCTAATCTGCACGCTCTCCATGGGGTGATTTTTTTTAAGCTTCCTATGGTATATTTGACCGGGAGAAACATGACATCCACTTCTGTCGCCTGTATGTAGACTATCAGCCGCTCTGGTGGTACAGAGCATTGCCCGGGGTGCACCACAGGAGGTTGTCTACACGTCGTACAATCAATGAAATGAAGTTATGATAGTGAATATGGAGGTTTAGAGCCTGTGTGAGTCTTAAACTAAATTAATCCTAATCATTCATTAATAAAACTCATTTTTTTATGATGGATTGACTAGATTTTATGTCCATCATAGACTCTACCTTAAAATATGAGTGAAGAATGACCCTGGGTACGGGACAATTCCTGGATAGCTCAGTGGTCAGAGCATGGACGTACTAATTCAAAGGCTCCCGGGTTCGATTCCCGTGTCCAGGTGTCATTTAATTTTTCATAATATGATATCTAGATGGAATAAATCCTCACTCAAAGCATACGAAGTAGCTTGGGCTATTTGATTCTTATGTACATTGTACATTGATTAATAAATATGAGTTATTTAATTTTTATGTTAAATTGTTACAATAGTAGATGTTAACATAATATAAATAGATAAGTAAAATGATGATAAATATTCTCTTTCTTTTACAGCGATTAATATCCACCCTAAATGCCCAATAGATTAATAAGCTAAAATTTTACGCAGTGACGTTTGGTTAAGACCGTCTAGTGTCCCAATTAATACTGAGAATATTACTACAAATAACGTGAACTTTCTTTTTATTGAATTATGTGAAATCATTGTGATTATTCCTCTCAAGGTAAAAAGACTCCAGGTACCAGCCGGGTATTGAATCTGGGATGCCTAGGTTCATAGCCAGATGCACTGACCACCTACACCACAGTACCGGTCGTGTAGTAATAAGGGCTCTTAAAAATAAGTCGTATCGGTATCAAAGTAATCACAGACTTGTGCCGGTGTTGCATTCTGGTGAAAGGTAGGAAACCAATGGTTGTATCGTCAGCATCTACCCCTGGACCGGGCTGCAAACAGTGAATCATGCGACCGGGGGGATTCGAGGGGTGGGTCTGATGGGTGCTGAACCAACGGAGGGAAAGGAAGGAGAGGGTGCAGATTTGGAGGAGAATCGAGCTACGTCAGCTGGAAATACCTAGATTGGAGGAATTAAAACACTGTTCACTGTTCTGTGGATTAGTGGTATGGCCAGGATTGGGCGGAGGAGGGTTACGCTAGGAGGAGAGGTTTACTAAACAAATAATATGTTGTTTCTTTTTTTTTTATTGTTTCAGCCCGTTCGATGGTCGAATAGTCGAAGGCATCACTCTCAATAATTTTGACTTGATGGTTGGAAACCAAATTTGACCGATTTACTGACGTGAGGTATGAATTGTGACCGGTCATCTAAGGGACCTTGTTTCATGTGTGACCCCCAACCTAACCTATTTCATAACTAAATTGATTTACTTTATATGTGTTAACATAAATAAATGGCACGATGCTTTTTTTTTAGTAATAAACTATTGTTTATAACAAAAACATGGATATAATTCTATTATTCACTGCCACAACCTCTTTTTGAACCGACCGCATTTGACTCCTGCTCTTGTATAACGTGTCTTGACACTGTCCTCAGCTCTTGCATAACCTGGGCTGCAATTGCCCCTAGCTCTGGTAAGCAATTGTCCCCAGCTCTTGAATAGCCTGGTTAGCAAATTGCACCCATCCCTTGAATAAACTGTCTTGCAATTATTGGCCCAAGCTCTTGAATAACCTGGGTTGCAATTGCCCCAGATCTTGAATAACCTGGGTAGAAATTGACACCAGCTTTTGAATAACCTGGTTTGATATTGGCCCCTGATCTCGAATAATTTTGTTTGCAATTGGCCTTAATCTTGAATAACCTGGTTAGCAATTGATCCCAGCTCTTGAATAACCTGGGTCACAATTTCCTCTTGGTCTTAATAACCTGGGTCGCTATTGTCACCAGTTCTTGAATAACTTGGGTCACAATGGGTTTTAGCTATTGAAAAACCTTTGTTTTAATTTGGCCCATATCTTGAATAACCTGGGTTGCAATTGGCTCCAGATCTTGAATAACCTGGTTCGTAATTGGCCCCAGCTCTTAAATAACCTGGGTCTCAATCGGCCCCAGCTCTTGAATAACCTGGGTCACAATTGGGCCCAGCTCTTGAATAACCTGGGTCGCAATTGGCCCCTACTCTTGAATAACCTGGGTTGCAACTGCCCCAAGCTCTATAGAAAGCCGGGTTGCAGATGGTCCTAACTGGTTGGAACTGGCACATACCGGACTGGACTGTCATGGACCTGATTAGGCAGGAGCCACACATGCAATTAACATTTGTTCAATAGTTGCACTACAGTTTGATCCGCCAATGGCTAAGCCGTGCACACATAGGCAACGTTAAACAGTGCAACTAAATTTGTTCAGTTTAAACAAGGATTTCAATTAGTTAGCTGTGGTGTGTGCTCTTGAGCTGAGAAGAAAGAAGAAAATTAGAATAAAGAGGTGGTATTCGGTACATCCAATCACTACCTAACGTTTGGTGAAAGGACAATTTCTAGTTAAATTTAATTTAATTTGACTATTGTAATTTATATTCTGAAAATTGAAAAATTACACCTGGACACGGGAATTGAACCCAGGACCTTTGGCTTTGGTTCGGTTCGATTCCCGTGTCCAGGTGTCATTTTTAAATTTTCAGAATATGATATCTAAAGTAATTCCCACTAAAAGCATAAATAATATCTTTGGCTATTTAATTCTATTGTAATTTAGTTTAAATCTAATTAATAATATTGATTAACTAATTAATAACATTGTTTTACTAACTAATAAATATCAATAAATTGTTTACCTTGTTGCACTGGAGAGGATATGTTTCCGTGACAAGCGACAATACTTCGCTGATCCAAATTTTGTTGCATGTTTAAACAAGTATTACACAAATCGTTTGCACAAAGGTTGCGAAATCGATTAGTTTGTGACAAAACACAAACTGTTTGGTTGGTCAAACTTTTATTTGGATATATCAGTTGCACGTGTGCACGCTGTCATATAAACCCATTGTAGTCACTATGCAATCAAACTATTGCACAACTGATAATTGTATGTGTGCCCCCTGTCTTAGGGTTCAAATTCCGGTCGGGTGTAGTGAGGGTGCTTTTCCTAAATAGTTTGCCAAAACTCCTCCATAAAATACAAGTACATTTCCTCTAAATATACCTTCCTCCTTTCTACTCCATCAATATAAATATACGGATTACCTGGACGTGAAGGCGTGGTGTAGAAAAAACGTTTTGTAAACACTGGAAAGCTATCACTATGATTTCTTGGGAGCTTGCTGAGTCAGGACAAATCCATATATACCTCGTTTGTCTCTAAATATTGTTTTCATTCATGGCACGAACCAGTGACCCGCATAGATGAGACACCATCTCATTACCACTATCTTTCATCTCGGTCTTTATGCTATTCACTCTTGAGACGGTGAATAAAATTTTAATTATTGTGTTTGGATTTGTCCGGTTTTTATCAATTTAATAACAAATTAATTGCCTATTTAAGCATATTTTAATTTAAGGTTGCTTATACTGCATTTTATTTTATTTTAACGTTAACTTTGGATTTACTTTTGTAGAAAAACCATTGTAATTTTTTTAATTTGTAAATCACGATTCTATAACATATATGGTTGGAAACCTTCCACGATATTTCCATGATTATATCAACTACTCTAGAGTTTTTATTCAAGTTTAGTTTGTAAGCGTTGAAACTTCAATAAATGTGTAAAACCTCTTTATTTAACAACGCAAATATTGTAGAAGTTCCCTATACATTTTATAAAAATATAAACCTTTAATTTCAAAAAGCGCAGTAATTTCCTCATAACAAGTAAAATGCTCGAAATTATTCAAGCATAGTTAGCGCAGCATTAATTCTAGAAAAAATACTAGAATCATATCTCAGATCAGTAGTTTTACCATCTGCATTGATGGTCATACTGCCGATGACGTCAGGTGTGTGATTATTCTGGTCCATCAGTGTCAGGGAGACTGAGGTTCGAATATGGTTCACGTGTATTTGGGATGATTTTTCCATATAGTATTCCAATACCAACTCTACGCCAATGCGAATGCACCTCCTACAAAAATAGCCTTCCTCTATCTACCACGTATAATAAGTCAATATTAACATTAGTGTCAAACGTACAGTCAAAATAAATTACATCTCAACTAAAGCCAAGACAAATTTAAAACTGATAAATGAATCGTCTTTAATTGGAGTCAAAATCTGGAGACTAAATTCCTAGTTAGGTGCTCTTACCACTAAGCTATATGCGACCGACGTGTTTTGTTACAAACCTAATAAATTATCGGCGCGAACTTTGCGTGTTGAAAGAAATCGTGCCCCCTTGAAAGGAGAAGTTAGTCTTAGAAGTCTTGTGGTATAAATAAAAATTTATTTTCAAACGTAAACGTTCTACCTTGGAAATTAAATTAAACTAACTTCCTACTCGGATGATGGGTATTAATTAGTGTCTCAGTGGCGTTCTTTCGAAAGTTCCGTTAAAGTCAAAAGAGAAATCTTGGAGAATCTTCTTTGGTTTATTCGATTATAAGACTTTGCCTTCTAAGGGTTGATATAATCCCTTAATATTATGAGAGTTGGATTATATCAATAACCTTTAAATGAATGCTTTTTAGTTAATTAAATATTGATTTTATAATACTAAAACTAAATTAATTCCGTAATAGATTTAACTCATATATATATATAAATGTTATTATAATATAGATTATCCACTTCGGTGGCCACATGATCTAACGCGCTACTCTCGCAGTAGATTAGACTGATGATGACGGATAGAAGGAGGTCTGTAAAATTGCTTCGGCTCTAGTCCGAGATACAGACAGACAGACAAACAGACAGACGGCATCGCAAAAATAACTTTTTCTGTTTCAGATATAGATTTCGATTTTTTTTTATCACAATTTTTTTTCTCCAAGGGGTCGAGAGAAAGTAAAAAGGACGAACACTTACACAAATCGTAAATTTATTCTTCAGCACCAATCGGAAACTAATCAAGTTCCTTTATCTTGAGGGTTGTCCACTTTTACTATTTAGCTACGAGGACTGACAACGTTCACTTCGTCTCCATCAGTGGCAGGGCAATTGTTTTGTTAAAACAAAAAACACTTGATCTAAAGGTCACACAATACAGAAACAAATCGGATTAAAGTATCCAAAGAGGAAAGGAAGCTACTACGACTAATCGTGGTATCTAAACTTTCAGCTAGAGAGGCAGATCGTATCAGATACAACCACAAATGATACAAGATAAGTTGAGAGTTGAATAAAACACATTGCTGTAATTTTCTGAATCTTATCATTATTAATAAAATCAGGATTATGGTTTAGAGGCATGACTACTTTATATTTGCTTGCGCATGATACTTTATAAGCTCAATTAAGGTAAAAATGACAACCTGTGAGTGCGAATCGAACACAGAACCTTAGAATCCGAGTAACAATGCTCTACAACTATAGCCCCATCTACAAACTTCGTACCCATAGGTTCGTAATCCATGGTCCGTAATAAATCTATACCACAATATCAAATTGCTCTATCTACTAAGTATTGATCCGTAAGTCCTTATTCCGTAGAAGTTGGATCAACTTTTAACTATCTAAGGCCCAGTTAATACGTACTACCAATAACAGTTGAGTTAAACATGTGCGCGTTCATCCGAATAAAAGCAACAATGGCAATGAAATTATCCGTTGCATTTTCAGACTATAGCAAACACCAATACAAGTTTGATAGTTCAAATCACTTTATAAATATATTTATTGTGATTGAAGGGCCGCCCGGATGGGACTGCTAGTGACTGCAACTGCAATCAGTGAGATTTGAGATTCTTATTTTTTTTTTACATAGCTAAGAAATATTTGTCTCAGCAATGGTCTATATGGGAGAGTTAAATATGTTAGTAAATGTTTGTTGCTGAAGTAATTCAATGCGGTGAACGTGAGAGGTGATTGTCTCGTACACCCCAAAAACGCCTCCCACCCTACCTGGCTCCTTCCCCTATGCCAAAATAACACTGATATTTTTTTGTTTATAAAATGTATTTTAAATATTAATCATAAGAAGAAGAAAGTACATTTATTTAATTCAGCTAGTTTTCAACTCATGCTTGTTCCAAACAGGAGAGGACCAGGGGGGATTTTTTATTTTAAATTCTACCTGCAATATATTACATTTAATTTTGCACAGCACATGCTAAAATATCACTATTCTCAAATTTAAATGTCAAAATTTTTAGTGGGCATCAGCGATTCACTACTATCAATTTGCTAGCTGCAGTCAGTGACATGTTTTTATGTGGGCGGTCCTGTGTGATTGTACTTGAACTACATTTCATTTATATCCTAGATCATCTGACTGATTGACGCTTTCTCCTTAACGCAGACGCAGACGCAGACGATTTTCTTACGAAGAGTTTTACTGGACGAAGTCTCCGAATATTTTATTGGTTGTCAGGGTCACGTGATTAAGGATACAAACTGTGTGGACATGAATATAATTTATAGGGACCACGGGCTACGGATTGCGGATCCATTTATAGTAGTAGTTGGTTCTGAAGACATCCTGTCATTAACCATGATTGTGAATAGCTTATAGAGAACGATACTTCCACCATTTACCATAGTTAGACTCGATAATTTTACAACTATATTCTTAAAATTGAAAAATGACACCAAGGCATGGGAATTGAACCCGGGACCTTTGGCTTAGTACGCCAATGCTCTAAGAAATCAGATATCCAGAGGTGGTTTCTCACTCTTTATCCACGCAAGTTCTTGGCATATTTCCCTTTAATTCCACCTTCCTCATCCTTAACACATCAACGTAATTTAACACATGCGAACAACACAAACGGGTTTTAAGCAGTGCTAAAAGAAAGACTATTTATGAAATCGCGCTTCCCTCTTTCTTAATAAGAAACAATACTTACCTATATCCTTGCCATAACCAACCCTTACCTACTCTATTAAAGGTATATGGGATAGCTAAGAGGGAAGTATAGCGAGTATATATGTATGGAATATTAAACACAAGATCAAGGTGAATGCGGTCGGAATGAGATATCTAAGAAATGTATGTGTAAAAACTCGTTTGGACAAAGTCAGTAATGAATGGTTGCTGAAATAGTGCGGTTTGAAAGGGAATCCAACAGGTCAATGTGAAAGAAGCGTCGTCATACGTTGGTTTGGGCTTATTGAGAGGATGAATGTGGAACGAGTGACGAAGCAAATATATGAAGGTAGAGTGTGTGAATCAAAAGGAAGGGGTAGGCCATGTAAGACGTGGTTAAATGTTGTAGACGAATGTGTGAGAAAGAGAAACATTAAGAGTTTTAAGAATAAAAGAGCATTTATGACTGGGTGTTTGGATGTTGTTGAAACGAAGGGAGTATGCAAGGATAGGGAAGTGTGGAGAAAGTTAGTGAGGATGGACTAAGTACGGAGTTATTATTTTTTTAGATATAGGCACAATGTAGTGCCTAACCCGTAATGGATTGGCGTGATTAGGTATGTGTGTAGGTATTAGTATGGCTCCAAGAGACTTTGTGCGGTGTATGTTCTAAAGTTAAGTTGGTTATACTTGCTTTATCATCGCTAGAGGATGAGAAAACCACTGTAATAAATCAAGTGTGTAAAAACACCTTAAATGTGTTCGGAAGAGTTTCAAACACCAACCCTTCCGTCAATATTAACCTCGAACTGTACGAGACTTACACCTCAAACGAAGCTTTTGCCAATGTGGGTGGAATTTCCCTATAAATTTACACAGCTAGCCATGTATTTATTTATTTTTGTAATCATAAGCTGATGAAAACACGAAATAATATTAAGACGCTTAACATGAAAATAATTAAAAATTTTCTTAGAAGTAAAATAATCTTATTACAGCTTCCGACTCTGATACTTTACAAAGTTTTTAATAGGCAAGACCCAGTCATGAATCGGCTGTATTCAATGACAGTTTTATAAATAACTAAAAACTTTTTTCTAAACTGCATTAATATTATTTCAGAATTTTATTTACAATTGAATTCATTTGAAAAATATAATCTTATTATGACACTAAGAAATACAATTCTGTAGAGTCAGCCTGAAATCGAGTAATACCAACCGATCATAAATAAAAAGTTTAAAATAAAGAACAAAATAGACTAACGAAAACTTTTCATGGGGAAATTTCATTGAATTATTGAATACGAACATTAAAAACTTAACCTCTTAAGGAAACATTTTAAATGGTGTCGTCGCTATGCCATAAGTAGGACCCTTTTCATCCAATATTAATTTTTTTACAACTCTTTCTATTTTCTTAAAATGTTTGTCAAGAACTCTTTTTCCTAAACTCCAGTTCCATTTTCATTTCATGGTAGGACTATTGATATTCTTTCTGTGTTTGAATCTTAAACTTTACTTTTCTTCGTAATTTTTGTAAATAAATTTTTATAAAGCCATCGATCTGCCTAAGGGTTTTCTCTGAATGGTTTTGACGTAAGATATCGTGTGTGTGTGTTTGTGTGTGTGTGTGTTTGTGTGT
>CABFWO010000132.1:221530-243997 GCA_902155825.1 Timema genevievae
CCTTCATATTCACTATCATCACTTCAATTCACTGTGGGTGTGGACAACCTCCTGTGGTGTACCCTGGGTAACATTCTGTATTACCAGAGCGGCTAATAGTCTACCTACAGGGGACTGAACTGGATGTCATTTCACCCCAGGTCAGAAATACCATACACTTAAAAAAAAAAGTTTTAGCCTATTTTAACCATATTGGAGAATTCACAAAATCATATTTTAAAGAGCGAAAGATGTATCTGATGGGTTTAACGCCTCAATATCCCTCAATTTGCAAATAATTTTGTTTATTTGATATCTATAAATAAAAGCTACACCTTACTTTATAAATTACATTATATAAAAAATAATATATTTGTAACCCACACTTAAAAAACCTTCTGTGAGCCCATAAATGAGATATACCAACCGAGAGGCCACCGCATTTAGCGGTGATAATGCCAACATTTGTGGATAGAGGGTATTATTTTGTCAGCACAGCGAGCCTCTCAGCTGTTAATCTCTGTTTTCTAAACCGGAGTTGCTACTTCCTCATTCAAGTAGCTCCTCATTTGTCCTCACGAGACTGGGTTTGACTCCGTTATAGACCCAATGCTTTACAGATAAGTTTTGGAAGCGTAGAGGATAGAACTTGGGACCTCTGGATCTGTAGCAAGGAACTCTGACCACTAGACCAAAAAGGCGATCAACCAGCATTAATATTGAACTTTTATTTTTAGCAACGCATCTTACTACCCGTTCGGATAATACGATTATTTAATAATTACAATTATGGTTTTAGGGATTAAAGTTATATTTATAGGAAATGTACCCGCATTTACGTGGATAAAAGAAGGGAAAACCATTATGGAAAAAAAAAAACACCCTCAGTACGCCAAACCGAGATTCGAACCTCGGTCTCCCTGTTATTGGCAGTCTAGTCTACTGCGAGATTAGCGCGTTAGACCATGCGGTAATATTGAACAAAATAATTATAAATACTTTCTTTAATCTTTATTTTGAAACCTAAATAATAATATTTCTTATATTGTAAAATTATCAAAACTACCAATTTATATTACTTTTCATAGTGAAACACAAACCGCAAACTTCCATAACCACTCTTTTTTTTTTTTCACCCCCAAAGCCATCTTTCCCAACTTCTTAAAGAAAAACAAAAAGCTTGAAATGAGAGCCTTCTCCATATTGTCAAGCGTAAAAACTTTTAGTTTTATACATGAGAAAAAGAATGTGTATTTTTTCTCTCTCTCTTTTTTTTTTTTTACTGTCTTGACATTGTGAGGAAGGAATATTTCATATATTGTGGGAGAGGTTGCGAAGAACATAGGCGAGGTAAAACAGTTTGGAGGGTTCTTTCGCGACGACTTTAAAATAGAATGAAAAGGAAGGGGAGAAGAAAATAGGGTTTCGGGAGGTAGGTGGCTAAAGATGAGATTGCTCGAAGGGAAAAAAAATGTGTTTCATGGTCGCCGAACGATGGTGATACAACCAACGATTTAACCAACTTCCTTCATATAATAAATACAAAATATTAGTGGTGGGCCGATCGATACCTACTTTTCTCGATTCCGATACCTTGCTCGATACTATCGATTCATCTCCTCGATACTTGATACCCTATTCGATACCATTCAACGTGAAATGAAATAAATCCTCATCTTGTTAGCATAGAAACTACGTCAATTGAAAAATGTTTAATTTGTTTCCACGTGTCAAAATGTGGAAACTAGTAAATTAGGCTATTTAAACAAATTATAGCAAGAATCAACCAGAGTAAAATAACATTTACAATGAATAGTAGGCCTACAATAAGAAATATTATTACTTAGTAAGTAATGAAAGATCTTGAAAGTAGGTTTTTTATTTACATTATTATTATTATTATTATCAACACGTCTTACTACCCGTTCGGATTATACGCACCTACGCTAATGTGTAATGGTAAGGTGATTTTGAGATGCAATGGAGGACCTACAGCTTAACGTGGGATCCGAACCACGGGGGAGGCCTGGCATTCCACACATTCAAAAGTTGTGATTAATACACGTCTTGTTAGAGGTGAAGGAAGGGTTTGGCAATCAGATAAATCTGTGCCGGGACCGAGGATTGAGCCCACGGACCCCCAGCACAGAAGTCTGAAACCTTACCCCTAGACCACCAGGTCACCTTCACGTCTCTATGAACTACCATTATAATAATATTCTGTTAATCACTTTAGAATATAAAATATCAATAGGCATCATGTTTGTTTGTTATTCTTGGGTTTATCTTCGTCATTGAGAAATGGTGACTTAGCTTATGAACACATTTATCTTAAGTTATATCTTCTGATAAACGAATATTGGGTATAACAATGGTTTAGTTCGGAGAGGGGGGATGACAATAAACCTAAATGCCATTGGTCAATGTAACTTGGTATATTATTTTGAAACTAATATTTTGTTTAATTTTTGTTGGCCAATTGGCCAAGATACAAGTGTTAATATAATTCTAATTAATTTATTATTTCATACTCTTCAATACCTTTTTTCACAACCACGAAACAAAATACATAATAGTTTTACTATAAATTATTTGTTCTTTCAATTAGTTACGAGAAGGCCAACTATGTATATCAATTCTTAGGGAATTATTATTAGAATCGATAGATAACTTTTTATTGGTTGTTACTAAGAACATTATTATTATTATTATTTCCACATAAACTAACATTATTGACTTTCAGCCAATGTTTACGATACAAATCAGCTAACCTCCCCCCCCCAGCTAGATAGCGTACTAAAATACTGAAACATGTTGGAATGGAGTAATTCCAGCGTCTTTATCAGTGCTGGATTTCACAAAGGAGTATTGGGACAAGGAAACAGATAATACTTAGATAATTCTACATTACTTAATTAATTTTTAACTAGTTTGGCATATTTTAACCTCAAAATTTAAATTTTATACTTTCTACTTCATTACCTATTTAAACTTAAAACATTGTTATGTCCATACCATATTGTACATCTAAAAAAAAAATTAACAACATTTTTAACGAGTATATATTTATATTAGACTTGTCTGCAACTTGTGTATGGTCAATTTGTTGATGCATTTTTAATTTCTTGTTAATTGTTTATATTTGACAAATTTTTTTTCACCTGAAGTAGCCTAAAGCCTAATAATACATTTTGACTATAATTTCACTGAATACATCTACCAACTTATTAACTGTTTATATTATAATATCAAATTTATATATATATATATATATAAATCTAAGTCTTAACTATATATATATATAAATCTAAGTCTTAACTTTCAAATTATAACCACTCCTAACTTCCGACCAACTTGGCGTTCTCGACTTGGCCATGTCTTGCTCAGAGTGAAAGCTGCCAAAGAATACTTTCTCTGGTGGAAAAAGATAGCACGCCAAGCCGTATTTGTTAGCCTTCACGACAACTCGAGAGGAAGAAAAGGATGAATGAACTGATGAAAAAAGTAGTTCCCTTCTAAATTTCTTACCGTGACTGAGCGCAGTAAGGGCGTGTAACGTAACGTAACGTAACGTAACGTAACGTAACGTAACGTAACAACTCTAGCAAAGCCTACTTCAACGAATGAGAGGTCCAAGGCTTTTGTTTTAGCACAGCGTCTTACTATCCCCTTTCGGGCAATACACTTATGTACTAATTACTCTAATGGTTTTAGGAATTAGTAAGGCTATATTTAGAGGAAGTGTACCCGCATTTGTATGGAGGGAGAGTGTAAAACTATTTAGTATAAAACCAGATGACGGGGATTCGGAACGCTATCTGCTCGTAATCGGCAGTCTAGTCTAACACGAGAGTAACGCCCTAGACCATTAGGCCACCGAAGCGGATTAAGTCTACAGTTTAATTGGTCATTTCTAAAAGGCTATATTTCTACTTTTTACAAAAACTCACTTTTTTCTCTATTTTTTAATTTTACTGCACATTTCATGCAAAAAAATCAATTTATATATATATATATATTAACATAACTTTCTGAAAGCCTTTTTTCCAGAACTAGCCTTCAACATGCTATAGTTTTATTTCCTGTAAAATTTGTGGAATTATGACCTTTTCAAAATGACAGATTCAGTTACGCAACCACACACACACACACACACACACACATGAGGTGTTATCATTTGTATCTTGGTTACTTCTTTTTAAAAATGTGAGAATATTTATTTTTTGCTATGCTACGTTAATGTTACGTTAATGCTACGTTAATGCTACGGGAAAGTTAACTTTATTGTGGTTGGTGACCTGGTGGTCTAGGGGTAAAGTGTCAGGTGCTGAGGGTCCGGGGTTCAATCCTTGGTCCCTGGCACAGATTTATCTGATTGACAAACCCTTCCTTAACCTCTGACAAGATGTGTATTAATCACAACTTGTGAATGTGTGGAATGTCAGGCCTCCACCGTGGTTCGGATACCACGTTAAACTATAGGTCCTCCATTTTATCTCACAATCACCCTACCATTACACATTAGCGTAAGTGCGTATAATACGAAAAAAGTTTACAATGTTAATTATTATACCATACATTCCCCATATATACATTTTGATAAAAATCTTTTAAAGATATTGTCAAAAACTTTCCATCAGTAAACTATCCTCAATTTGATGGCTAGGGTCAAAATTAAAAAAAAATCATCTAAATATTAAGTTTGAACAAAATCTATTTGATTGTTATAAATCCGTGCCCAGGGACAGACAGACAAACAGACATTGTGGCAGACAGTAAAGTTGTAAAAGTTACTTTTTTTTGTTTCGGGGATTTCATAAAACGTAAAGATTCATCATAAAAGTGAGCTATTTTTTTTGCGATTACAATACTTTCTCTTGAAATGAGAAAGTAAAAAATATAATATATGTTACCTAACACTGTGACTACCACCAATCACCCCCACGTAACACCATGTATACATTAGAACCCACTCCGCCCCTCCTAACCAAAGCGTTACGTGGTTTATGGATGACCCCTTTACTAAGGCAACCCGCAACACCCACCCTGATGGTCGAATGGTCCAAGGTATCACTCTCGCAATAGACTGGCCTACCAATGACGGAGAAATTGGGGTTTGAATCCCTTTCTGGTTTACTGAGGTTGATTTTTCCTAAATGGTTTTCCACTCTACCTGTAAGAGAATGTGATTACATTTCATCTCAATTCAACCTTATCCATCCATAGCACATTAGAGTATTCATATAATAGGCGTACAAACCAAATTGGTAGTAAAATTCAGTGACAAAAAAACAACTAAGGCAATGGTATTCTTCTATATAGTAATTGCAAAACTAACAATGCATACATTTTGAATTGAACAGCATTTAGTTTTAAAAAGTGCACGAACTCTTTTCCGTTAAAAAAACAGGTGGCAAAACCAGTTATTTCTATTATATTCTCTAGGGAAATGAATCTTTACCATATCTGCTCCAAAAGAGTAAATTTTATGTTAGTTCAACAGCGCACGGATCGATTTGTACAGTTACTGACCTTATAAAAGGTCTGCCTATACTTTAGCACTATTTTATTTCATTATTTAAAAGAAAAACTTACTTAGAATCTACAAAGAAAACACGATTGGAGAATAAATATTATGTAACAAAAATATTTCACACTTGTAATTTTATCTAAATTTAAAATCATGCATATCAAATTAAAGAATTTTAAACCACAACTACACTGTCCTTGATGGAACTATACTTTAAGATCAAATTGTGTTCATACGCCATGAGGGACACAATTCAAATCATGGCTATTTTTTATTTTTAACATAATCTATGGGGTGTATAAGACAAATATTTCCTAGAAAATATGGATCCGCATCCGCAATTTCATGGAAAGAGGATGGTATAAACAAATTTGTAGAAAAGTTTACGTCCCTATCCCCAAACTACAGTCAACGAAATTTCAGTTCAAGGTGAACTTGACATATTAAATCGCGTGACCATACGTACTGGTGTAATATTTTTTCATCGATAAGCAAGGAATATTAAGTCGTGTTTACAACTTAAGGAAGAACGTTATACATTTTAGGAGTATTTAAAAAACGTCATTAAAAAAAGGTTATTAGACCATAAAGGTTTTATTGCACAATTTTAACAAGTCTATAATTATGAGCTATGAATAGTGATTAAATGATTTCAAATCATTACAGTTCACGAACTATAAGGGGTCAAACATGCTATGTCATGCTTTTTGCGTAGGCCTACTTTTTTTAAGAGCGTTTATCATAGCAGATCCAACTCAGCTCGCGCGAGGTTTGGGAGTAAAATGGAAAAGATAACACCTACGATATGACAGAAATGTGTGCAGTACATTCGTATTTGAATGATTACTAGACATTTTCCGCGGTGACGATGGGGGGACAAAGTGACAAAGTTTCTTGTTAATAACTACAGTATGTCCCTATTAGGACAGAATGAAGATTTGTTTACAATGCTTAGCTGTGAAGACATTCTAAAATAGTCAAAAACGGCCTTTTTAATGCAGTTTATATCCAAGTATAATATTTCAACAATGTTCAGTATTTGGAACTTCTGTTAATTCTATCTCTATTAATATTTAATCATAAATGATCCACGTGCAATAGTGTTGGTGTAAATTTATGGTTTCTAGCCAACTATATTGTAACGGGCTGATCAATTAAGCCCTGTACTGTCCAAAATTGTTGCATTTAATCACTGGTCAAGAACACAATATATATTATACCCTAATATAAATGCAAGTGTATTCATGTATAGATCTTCATGTGTTACATACCACGTCTCGGATACTTCATGGAACAAGACCGGCGCCATCAGAAGACTTGGGTTCCCTCACCGTTCTCGCAGCACTGCACTTGACCGGTCCGAGCATCGACAACAACTGAGGGCAGCGCATGGCATGCACCTCCGTTGAAGCCTCGTTTACTTGAGCCTACGTCACCAATACCAAGTAATGGGATTGCTCCCCCCCTTCTTTCCTTCCCAGGATGCTTTGCGTTCAACCACTATACAGTAAAACCTTGGATTGCGAGTAACTTGGTTTACGAGTGTTTTGTAAGACGAGCAAAAATTTGCAATAAATTTTAACTTGATAAACGAGTGATATCTTGCAATACGAGTAGTACTATGTCTCCCGGGCAGTGTCATTGGATAGGTTCTTTGTTAAAGTCGCACAAAAAGAAAAATATTCCAGTGATCCACCATATAGCGGTGATTCTGTTAGTGACAGTGAAAGTCGTCCTAAACAATAACACACCTCCTCCTCTCATCTCTCTCGTCAAACTCACACCAGCCACCATTAAATTTAATAAATAAATTTGATTACAGTACAGTTACATTTAAATAAAAAAAATAAAAAGTTATTAATCATTTTTAGATTAAATATTTTTGGGTTGTGGAACGAATCATCTGAGTTTCCATTATTTTTTATGAAGGAAATTCACTTTGATATACGAGTGCTTTGTATTACGAACATGTTTACGAAACGAATTATGCTCGCAATCCAAGGTTTTACTGTAAAACTCTTGGGCTCGCTTGGCAAAAATACTATTACAAATATTCAACACTCTCCCAAGTTATCTCATCAACACAACTTCACGCAAACCAGTGGTCACGATGATGACGCCGAGGGACCGACCAGACAGGCGAAAGTATTATCGAGTTGGATTAATCATTCAAGTTCGTAGGGAGTAGGCGGATATATGGCCAGGCTGGAGTCTTAGGTTTTTTGTATAAATTGTCGAGAGGATTAGCTTCTCACACTATTAATATAGGAAATTCACTTTGATATACGAGTGCTTTGTATTACGAACATGTTTACGAAACGAATTATGCTCGCAATCCAAGGTTTTACTGTAAAACTCTTGGGCTCGCTTGGCAAAAATACTATTACAAATATTCAACACTCTCCCAAGTTATCTCATCAACACAACTTCACGCAAACCAGTGGTCACGATGATGACGCCGAGGGACCGACCAGACAGGCGAAAGTATTATCGAGTTGGATTAATCATTCAAGTTCGTAGGGAGTAGGCGGATATATGGCCAGGCTGGAGTCTTAGGTTTTTTGTATAAATTGTCGAGAGGATTAGCTTCTCACACTATTAATATTCTTTGTTGTTTAGGTTAGCTTTCTATGACTTAGTTCACTAGACGTGAAGTCATTTAGCATTACTTTCTACTTGGTTCTTAAGACCAGCAGTTTAAATTGGGATGATTCCCACACCTTAGCCCGTATGACCGTTTTGTAGTCTGTGAGGCAGTTAGTCGGGAAAAGGGCTGTTCAGATTGTTCCGGGCCTAATGGTAATAACTAGTTAGATATATTTAACTTATGTTGTTTACCTGTTTCGGTGCTCAACTTGTGGGTCACTTTCGACCATCAGGCATGGCTCGTGTTATTTACTATATGTAACTTATGTTGTTCACGAGTTTCGGTGCTCAACTTGTGGGTCACTTCTGCCCATCTGACTTATACCAATTGGTCATGCGCCAGCTCATGAAAAAGTAAGGCGAGAAAACTGAATTTAAACTTCCCTCGTACCATTAAAATTGTTGTATATTTTCAGCCGATCCGTCTATGTCTGGAGCCGACAGCCAACAGATTGGAACTTTGATTACTTAACCTGTCTGTCAATTAGTGGGTGCTTCACGCCATACTCACGCCTAGAGAGTATCTGTTATTTAACTATCTATGTGGCTAATTAGCTTGGACAAGTCTAAGGACTGTTTCAGTATATATTGGTTTGTGTTCTGAAGATGTTCTTTGTATCTTTCTCTGTATTTTGTTATATTAAACTGATTTGTTAAAGTGCACTCACATATTTTCCTTTCAAGTGTCTCCTATCATGTTTATTAACCTTGTTAGCAATCGCTTTCTCTGGTGTCGCGGTCTCTGGGGCTGAAATTTAATATAACAAGATATGAGTTGTACACAATGAAATATTTATATTATTATTAATATTATAAATATTTCATTTTGTACCCCTCATATAAATATATATTTATACTAAATTTCAGCCGCATACATTAGTTACTTTGCTTTAGCAATGGTACGCAAAAAAGCATTAAATGGAAAATTTGACCCCTTATAAATCGTGAACTGTAATGATTTGAAATCAATGATTTACTAATTTTATAACTTGTAACTATACACTTGTTAAAATTATGCAATATAATTATTTATATTTTTTAGTGACCTTAACTGTACACCTTGAGTCTCCATTTGTGTAACTCAACCTCTTAAAGTCTCTAGTCCTTGACCTACTATTCTCAACATACAACTTGCACAGAGCCGGAAAGTTTTTTCATTAATCTCCGAGGTGGCGGCTTGTAAAAGTGTACGGCGGGGGAGGGAGGGGGGAAGAAAAGGGTTGGGCTAAAAGTCAAGGGGGTAAGGGACAAGACACACACGTATAAGAACACACTACACACATACATATACACATACATACATACACGTAAGATACATGCAAATTTCCTTTTCGCTCTCGACTTTCAATTTTTATTTTTCCCCCAACCTTATCTTGTTTATATTCTTTAACTTTTAGAAACAATAGAGTTTTTGTTTTGTTTTCAAATTTAAAGGTTAGAAGGTAAAACGTAGTGCAAGAAAATGTTTGTGTTTTCATAGCGTATTTTTGTGTTTGTAACATAACCTTGAGGCATTAGCCATACTATTATTGAAGCCTGTTTTTTTTAGTACTAATATCCTTAGGGCTGTTTATTTTTCTGTAATTTAATTAAATCATATTGCTCTAAAGAAATCACATAAAATGATAGATATGTTCAATTCTTTGTAGGCCTTCTTAATAAACATTGTAATCTAGACTCAGTCTAGATAATACAATAAACACTATTAATAATAACAATAATAATATCTTTTGTATTACCCACTCGGTGACCGCATGGTCTAAGGTGCTACTCTCACAGTAGACTAGACTGACGATGATGGGGAAATGTGGTTCGAATCTTGGTTGGGCATACTGAAGGTGACTTTTCTAAAATAGTTTTCCACTCTCATTACACGCAAATGTGGGTACACTTACTATGAATCATCCCTAAAACTATTATTGTAATAAGTACATAAGAATATAACCCAAACGGGTAGTAAGACATAATGCTGAAAAAACTTATATATGATCTATCTCTAGTTTTTTATTTTTTAAAGTAAAAAAATTCACTAAACGTCAAGCTCATCTAGTATAGTTTTCCGGTTGTAAAGAGGTTGAGACTCGAATCGCAGTTAGGTTTACTAAGGGTGATGTTCCTAAAAGGTTTTCCACTCTTCCTTCACGAAAATTCGGGTACATTTTGTCTAAATTCTATTTTATACGTATTTACTCCATTGGTGTGGTTAGATTCGCAAAACCCAAACGGGTAGTAAGAAACGGTGTCAAAATAAACATGGTTTGTTGTTTACATTCCAGTGTTGTACGGTAATTATTATACTACTATAAAGACACATGGCTGACTCACTCACTCACTGACATTAATGTTTACCCACTTCCAGATGAGCTAGAAACTTGAAATTTGGCTAGCTTCTAGCTTCTAGCCTGTAACCGACGGGAAAATTCAAAAAAGTAAAAAAAAAAAAATTAACCCCCGAAAAAAATTCAAAATGGCGTAGTAACTTTAATGTGCGAACCTTTCTTTGGAGGTCTCTTGTGGCTGAACGGTAAGACCTATCAAAAAACTGCTCTGGAATTACATTAGTTTACATCCCCTTGCAAAGAAAACTCACTGGGGGTTTGGGGGCGGAGCCCCAACGAGCAAAGCGAGTTTTATAATACAGCTTTTATTTTCGTTTTTAATTTATCACCGCGTCCTGCCACCTGTTTAGGTTCTACACATATATGATAACTGTTTAAACGGAGGAGGTATGAGGAAGGAAGGAACCAATTAGAGGTAATTCACCCGTATTTGCGTGGAAGGAGAGTTGGAATCCATTTAGAAAAACCTTCATTATTATCATTAGCACTGCGTCTTACTACCCGTTCGGGTTATACGCACTTCACTAATGTGTAATGGTAGGGTGATTGTGAGATGAAATGGAGGACCTACAGTTAAACATGGGATCCGAAACACGGTGGTAGGCCGGTATTCCAACACATTCACAATACACGTCTTGTCAGAGGTGAAGGAAGGGTTTGGCAATCAGATAAATATGTGCCGGGACCCGTGGATTGAACCCCGGACCCCCAGCACAGATGTCTGATACCTTACCCAAGCCCCCCAGGTCACCCACACATCCTCAGTAGACTCACCCGGGATTCAAACCCAGATCTTCCCGTCATCAGCACCTGAGTATATGACACCTCGAACCATTCGACCACTGAAGTCACCACGGCCTACTTACTACCCGTTCGGTTTATACCTATGTGTAATAATTATGCTGCTAATGTGTTAAGGATGGTAAGATGTGAATCTAGAAGAAGTTTGCCAGAACTTGTGTGGAGGGAGACTGGAAAAATGTTTAGGTAAAAATTATCTTCTTTACATCAGACCGGGATTTGAACTACGAACTTCCTTTATCGTCAGTCCAGTCTATTGCGAGAGTTACGCCTACGACCGTGCGACCACTGAAGCGGGTTTCATCTTTATTGTTCGAATAACATTTTCCGTTAATTGAACGATAACTTTACGTAAAATGGAGATAACTATTTATTAAATACTCCACGCTCTGGCTGGAAAGAGATTCTCAACACTATTTACTTTAAACATAATATTGCTCTATAATAAATTCAAAAATACTGCTTTTTAAATAAATAAAACTACTTTATTCCACAAAAGAACCATAATATTTTACTTTGTCATTTATCTTTCAATAATAAACACATGAAATAAATAGTGTATTCTGATAGAAAATAATAATTTACTTAGTGAACCTTTCTTTCTATTAAATGTCTGTCATATAACCGCTGAAAACATTACTGCAAGCGGCATTATTTATAAGGTTTAATGGCTATCCGTGTCGGTTTGTTTGTACCAGGACTATGGAAGGAAAAGAGGGCACATACCTATAATGGGGCATCACTTTAAAGGGTCGCTGGCTATATAATGGGTACAGAACATCAGACTGTATAGGCTACAGTGTGGGCAACAAATGTATGTACACTCGTGCATTGATGAAGGAGCCTCGGTCCGACACCTTAGCATAGTCGATAATCGGTAGCGTGTTTATCTACTGAGCTATAGGTCCCGGGTTCTACAGGGTGGCCCACGGAAAAGTAGCCCACCTCCAATATCCAGTAGGCGCCTCACTCTGAATTGGAGGAGGTCAATCCCCCTCCACCCATATTGTGGAATGAAGAAGGAGCAAGTGAACTGCTTGTATAAAGCATAAGACTGAGTGGAAGGGGATTTACTTCTTCCAATTCAGAGGGAGGCGCCTGCTGGATATAGGAGGTGGGCTACTTTTCCGTGGGCCACCCTGTATTTCCGGCATGCAAAAAAAAATAATCATAGGTTAAATGGGGGTTTGTCTTTTTCACAAAAATAAGTTAACAGCCGGAGGGATGGGTATTGTGTATATAAGTTAATTAATAAGCCGTGCGCTGATATAATCAACCTGCTCAGAAAGTGTATGTTAATACCTTAAATTAATTTAAGAAATTAAATTAAATAAGGATCTTTGGTAAATTGGTCATATGTTTTAAGGCAGGTACAATATGTCAAAATTGCGGTCCAATCATTAATTTTGTGCAACCCGTGGACCAACATAATTATAGTGCAACATTTGGACATTTGGCAGGTATATTTTGAGGAAATTGGCCATATTGACCAAATTCGTACAATTATTTCGTCAAGGATTAGGTCACAAAATCTAATGAATATGTGCACCATGTATGTGCAATGTTTGGGAAAACTTGTGTATTTTAACATCTCCCTCCCCCACTCACATTAAAAGGTACAAAATAATCCTCTTATGGTTTTGACTTTCAGACACACAGTATTTAAATAACGACATTCACATCATTGCTTCAAATAAAGGGTTTTCAATATCTTTTAAAATAAAAGGTATTTCTTATTGTTGTGTTATATAGGGGGCTACTCTTTTTTTTTATATATAGCAATAAAGTAGTAAACCCTCTTCGGTGACTCCGTGGTTTAAAGTGCTACTCTTGTGCTCGATCCTGGTCGAGTGCCCTTAGGGTGGCTTTCCCTAAATGGTTTACCACGCTCAATCCACTCAAATGCAGTTACAATTCCTCTAAATGGAACCTTACTAAACCAGAACCGCGTCTTTCTACCCGTTCGGTTTATACGCACTTACTCTAATGTGTAATGGTAGGGTGATCGTAAGATGAAATGGAGGACCAGTTTAACGTGGGATCCGAACCACGGTGGAGGCCTGGCATTCCTCACATTCACAAGCTGTGATTAATATACGTCTTGTCAGAGGTGAAGGAAGGGTTTGGAAATCAGATAAATCTGTGCCGGTACCGAGGATTGAACCCCGATCCCCTAACACAGAAGTCTTGACACCTTACCCCTAGACCACCAGGTCACCACGTGACGATTTGATTGATGAATATCAAACACACAATCCCCTGTTGTGATTTTTAACCAATCTGTGTACACAATATCTGGGTCGTCCTTAGTCCATAATCCACAAAGGAAAGTTTCCACAGTACTTATTATATTTTTAAAATAGGTAGATCGTGCTTGCATTCCTACATGTATAAAATTACCCTACGGATGTTTTCATAAAAAGATAAACTTATGCCTTCAATAAACTAGATCTATAATTTTCTTTCTCTTAGCTGTGGACGATTTTATTTAGAAAAATTTTATCGGACAAAGTATCAAACTTCCTCATTGGACGACATAATGAAATGTCAAAGGCCTACTAGGATAGTATAGAAATACTTTATGGTTAAAAATTTAAGTAATCTGAAGACTATGAAAACGTAACAGACTGACTAAATATTATTGTATCTAGTAATAATTTAAATTTGTAAGATATTACGCCCCATTTGACTAAAGGTGTCTTACTCCATGGCGTTATTCCAGACGTAGCTTGTTGATTGAAGCTGGTTTGGCGTAAATTTGTGTTTTTTTGTCAACGATTTCACAAAGAGAAATTTTATAAATGTGGTTTCAAGGTTAAATTTAAATATTAACAATACAAATAATTCTAACTGTGAAAATTAACTACACTCTTATTATCCTCCCAGTAAATTTATGTTGAATAAACAAAAATTGTGCTTATTGCGTTATTCTTTAAACAAAATAAAAACTTTACAAAATATTAAACTAATCTCTCCCTTTGTTCAAACTTAATCCATTTTTATTCCTTTCCCAAAGAAAAACGCTGCTGCCACCTATGTGTGGATCTGAAGCCTACAACCAATCGAGCCTACTCTGCCACCTATGAGACAACATAAGAACTAGATAAAACACCTGAAAATAATCGAACGACAGTCTCGACTGTGTGGTATCGACAGAACAGTATTAATTATAGATTTATTTTATGAAATGTAAATAAAAATATTGTTTAAATTCCGTAAAAAATTGAAACACACAAACAAAAAGAAATTTATGTTTTTTAAAGTTTTCTATGAAAGTAATTTAATATTGACGTGTTTTATTTATGTATATTGGTATTTAAACCAACAACTTTTTTTTAATGAAAAGTCAAAGTTGTGTTAAAATTCTACACTAATAGGATGAGGATTAGAAAGTCAAAATTCAGAGAAGGAAAAACGATAAAACATCGAGAGGAAAAAATAAAAACACCCAAATACAATCGGTCTTTATTCGAACTATGGCCTCAACATCACCGTAAATTACACCTTTGTACACGAACCTAACAGTGGGAATATATATCGATGTTACGATAAAGTCACTTAAATTATTTCTACCTGAAACTTAGCAGCGGGTCTTACTACCCACCCACCTAACCACCCACCTCAGTGGCAGCATTGTCTAAGGCGCTACTATCGCAGTAGACTAGACTGAGATGACGGGTATATTAAGGTTAGAATCCTGTTAGGGAAGGGTGTTTTTTTTGTTCTAAAATGGTTTTCCACTCTCTTTCTCTCTCTATCTCTCTCTCTTTACACGCAAATGTAGTACACTTCCTATAAATATAACCTTCTTTATCCCCAAAAACATTAGCGTAATAAGTACATAATCGTCTAAACCAAACAGGTAGTAAGACGTGATACATATATATATATATATATTTATATATATTGATACATATATATATTAATATATATATATTGATACATATATATATATTAATATATATATAAATATATATATATTTATAACTAAACTATATATTTATGTTCCTATTAATTATTAACAAAGAACCTGGATATTTTCTTCCTCATGACGCTTCGGAGAAAGAAAGTATTTTGATTGTCAAAAAAAAGTATCTCAATATTTTGATGGATATCGACGTTTGAAAACCATAAAAAATTGTTTTCACAACGTTGTGTGGATGGTTGTTGGCCTAAAGGATAAACCATTTTACCGAGAGGCGATAGATCTAAAACTTGCCTTTCACAAGGCTCCCCAGAGGGGAACTTTTTTGGGGTGTTGAGTAAAAGAGCTGATGTACCCCAAAAATTTTCATAATCATGTGTTTTGTTGTGCTTTTAATTGTGAACCTAAAGGCCAACAGTTTTCTGTTGTGTAGGCCTTGCCCTTCAATCTTCTTTTTAATGTTTGACGATAATACTAAATTATATTATAATTCATGGATAGTAATATTATATTTTCTTTAATCTAACCATCCAAGTTTTTGACTATCCAAACCACTTCTGTCACGAAGCAATTAGGATAATCGGCGTTCTAATGTAGTTTGCATTTTAGTTACAGGTTGAGTCTATCTGCAAACAAAACTGAACCACTTAGCACACAAGAAAAAGGGGGAGAGGGATAAAATAATACCGCGTCTTACTACCCGTTCGGGCTATAATCTTAAGTAGCCTAATAATTCTTTGTTGCCAGAGAAAAAGAGTATAAGTAAAAAAAAAATGTAACTTGACTTATACTAAAATGTACAACTAAAATAAAACAAATGTAGTTATACTATAAAGATTGTAACGGGCTGACCAATTTAGCCCTGTACTGCCCAAAATTGATGCACTTAATCATTGCTCAAGATAACATATATTATACCCTAATATAAATGTAAGATTATTATTATTATTATTATTATTATTATTATTATTATTATTATTATCACCGCGTCTTACTACCCGTTCGGGTTATACGCACTTACGCTAATGTGAAATGGTAGGGTGATTGTGAGATGAAATGGAGGACCTACAGTTTAACGTGGAATCCGAACCACGGTGTGGAGGCCTGGCATTCCACACATTCACAAGTTGTGGTTAATACACGTCTTGTCAGAGGTGAAGGAAGGGTTTGGCAATCAGATAAATCTGTGCCGGGACCGAGGATTGAACCCCGGATCCTCAGCACAGAAGTCTGACACCTTATCCCTAGACCACCAGGTCACCCTGTAAGTCTATTAATGTATAAATATGCATGTGTTACATACCACGTCTCATATACTTCATCGAACAAGACCGGCGCCATCGGAAGGGCTACCCTCCCTCGCCGTTCTCTAAACGCTGCACTTGACCGGTCCGAGCGTCGACAACAACTGAAGGCAGCGCGTGGCCTGCTCGTCATTGTAGGCTCATTTACTTGGGCCTACGTGACAGATCCCTGACAGAGGGATCCATTCCCCCTCTTTTCCTTCCCATTAGTCTTTGCGTTCAACCCCTATAAAGCTCCATGGCTCATTAGGCAAAAATACGATTACAATTATTCATCACCGCCAGGATAGTCGACACTCTCCGAAATGCTTACTTCAACTCAACTTCACAAAACCAGTGGTCACGACGATGACGCCGAGGGACCGACCAGACCAACGAAAGTAATATGACGTCAGATTGATCTCTAAAATCCCTGGGGAGTAATGGCTCTATGGCCGGGTTCGAGTCTTAGATTTTTTTTTTATAAATTGTCGAGAGGATTAGTTACTCTCATTATAAATATTCTATGGTATTTAGGTTAGCCTTTTAGGATTTAGTTCACCTCACATGAAGTCATTTAGTATTTCACATGTTTTTCTGCTTGGTCCTTAAGACCAGCAGTTTAAATGGGGATGATTCCCACACCTTAGCTTAGCCTGTATGACCATTTTGTAGTCAGCGAATCAGTTAGTCGGGAAAGGGGCTGTTTAGGTTGTTCGTGGTCAAATGGTAATACCTAGTTAGGTTTGTTAACTTGTGTTGTTCACCAGTTTCGGTACTTAACTTGTGGGTCATTTCTGTCCTTCTGGCGCAGCTCGCATTTCTCTAACTTAGACGTATTTTTCCCTCGTGGGATCTGGTTGTCTTCCTCCTTGTTGTTTACTATTCAGGTGATGCATTTAACATTTCTGGCATAGACCAATTGGTCGTGCACCAGCTCATGACAAAGCAAGGCCTAGAACACTGAATTGGAACTTACCTTGTACTATTAATTGTTGTATATTTTCGGCCGATCCGTCTATGTCTGGAGCCGACAGCCAACAACAGATTGGAACTTTGATTACTTAACCTGGCTTTCAAACTAGTGGGCGCTTCACGCCATACTCACGCTTAGAGAGTATCTGTTATTTAACAATCTGTGTGGCTAATTAACTTGGAACAAGTCTAAGGACTGTTTCAGTATATATTGGTTTGTATTTTGAAGATGTTCTTTGTACGTTTCTCTGCCTTTTGTTACATTAAACTATTTGTTAAAATGCATTTATATATTTTCCTTTCAAGTGTCTCCTGTCATGTTTATTTACCTTGTTAGCAATTGCTGTCTCTGGTGTTAACTAGAGCAGCGGTTCAAGATCAAATGGAACTTTTCCGCCTTAAGGTTGAGTTTGACTTGTACTACTTGTACCAAATGGTAGTTCTGACCGAGGAGAATGTAAATATTGACATATCTCCTTTTGATAATTTTTTGACCTATACTCTTTTTCCCTGGCACCAAAGAATTAATCTAATCGATTAGGGATTGGGAAGACTGAATATAGAGGAAGTGAGCTCGCATTTACGTGAAGATAGAGTGGAAAAACCATATAGGAAAAAGCACCCTCAGTTCACCCAACCGAGATTCGAACCCCGATCAACCCGTCCTCGGCAGCCTAGCTCAACACGAAACTAGCGCTTTAGCTAACTACATCACCTAGTCGGGTGGGATGAAATAAAATTCTCACCTTTGTTTGAAAGATAAGAAATAACACATTGTGGAAATAAGTATTCCTTTATTCACCTGACGGGTATTCGAATTCTAACCTCAAACACTGAGGCAGATCTGGTAACGTTGAGCTCTGCGTTGGTTGAATTTATTTTGAATTGGGTGTAATATATCAATCCCAAACATGTATTTTAGAGCCCGTTTAGTAATAGAATATTAATCTTATGCTGGTTTGAAGCTTTAAGCATGCTAGGATGCAACCAGGCGTATTAAGCTATAAACTTAGTTTAGGGACATATTCTTGTGCCATACTTTTATTTTAGGTACATATTCTTGTGTTATACCTTAGTTTAGAAACATATTCATGTGCCACACCTAAATTTAGGAACATATTAATGTGCCACACCTTAGTTTTGGAACATATTATTGCCATACTTTAGTTTAGGAACGTATTAATGTGCCACACCTTATTTTAGGAACATCTTATTGTGACATACCTTAGTTTAGGAACATATTCTTGTGCCATACCCTAGTTTAGGAACATCTTCTTCTGCCATATTTTAGTTTAGGAACATAATGTTGTGCTACACATTAGTTCAGGAACATATTATTGTGCCACACCTTAGTTTAGGAACATATTCTTGTGCCATACCTTAGTTAAGGAACATATTTTTCTGCCATATATTAGTTTAGGAACATATTAATGTGCCACACCTTAGTTTAGGAACATATTCTTGTGCCATACCTTAGTTAAGGAACATATTTTTCTGACATATCTTAGTTTAGGAACATATTCTTGTGTCACACCTTAGTTTAGAAACGTATTCTTGTGCCATACCTTAGTTTAGGAACATATTCTTCTGCCATATCTTAGTTTAGGAACATCTTCTTCTGCCATATCTTAGTTTAGGAACATATTATTGTGCTACACATTAGTTCAGGAACATATTATTGTGCCACACATTGGTTTATGAACATATTCTTATGCCATACCTTAGTTTAGGAACATATTCTTTTGGAATATATTGAATAAGGTAAATCAGCTGCTAGTGTTCCTAATAAAAAAAAGTCAGATGCTCGAGCATGTAAGTAATGGGAGTTTGTGAAGAAGGGTGAAAAATGGATATTCTAGGTTTTGAAAGAATTCCAAAATAAAATAAATGAGTAGAACATCATTTCAGTACTAGGCTACTTAAAATACATGCTTATATTTTATTGTAAATCTAGCTATAAATTTAGGAATTAATTTTAAATCTATAAATGGTCTTCCTTTACATTATGTGGGAGAAAAATATGGCTGCCAATTTGTTTTTACAAATTATCAAAATTTGTTTAGTTTAATTTGTTTGGTATCATCATACAAGTCAAAGTTGGTAACATTTCCTTCTTCTTATTAATCATAATATAATTAATTAATAACAATCAATTTTAAATAAAGAGAAACATCATTTGAAAGTACAAGTAGTGAGATTTTGAAGAAAATTTTAAGTTCTCTTCTCGAGTTAGTTAACGCTAATTAGCATAAATAATGTTGATATCTTGTTACATATATCTGTAAGGTACCTAAAAATAGATGATCATACATGTTTCTACTTAAAATAACACCTTTTTAAGAACATGATATTTAGCATAGTCACTCAAAAATTTGTTTTATTTTCTACATCAATACTACTCATATATTATAGATCTAAACGTAACTACTTAAGAGATTATTTTACTCTCTATACATAGATGCAATAAAACTTACAAACTAGATTATGTAGTTACATTAAAAGTTGTATAAAAATATATTTTTTCACGTGTTTACGAAGTATCCTTTATAGCTTTATATAAATATATGTATATTACAAAATATTGTTTGTTAAAAATTGTAACACTGAATAGCTATACAATAATTTGTATAAATTTAATCAAAATGTGTGGTGTAATATGAGACCAATAAAACCGATGTTTACTAAGTGTTTTAGTAATATTTCACATACATTTAAAAAAATTTACTTTCAACTTTTCTTACTTACAATCCTCATAGCTTCTATCTATTATCATAAATGTATTAGGTTTTTTAATTTAATTTTAGATTTGTATCTGTTTGCTAATAAGTAGCAGATGACTTTAATGCCTTATGTATATTTAAATATTTTTATAATTATTTATAAAATTTCTATGAATTAATTTTATCTTCATAGATAACTTATCTATCCTATATGATAAAAAAGATAAAATTGTATCATATTATCCAAAATTGTTTCAACCCTAATCTAAACTAACATTCTTACTAGGTATGTACAACATTTTAAAAGGCCAACATTCGCACACTAAACTTAATTAAATTAAAAATTACAATCACTAAGAAATAGATAGGGAAAAATAAAAAATAAATTAGTTTCACATTTAAATCCAAAAAAATCTCAACCTCTCTCCCCTCTTTTTCTACCCCCTTTTATAACTCCTTCCTCACCCTATTTTCCCACCCGCCCACCAATAAAAACGGGAAATATTAAATCGAGTCCCAAACATTGACTTGAGTCCCACCCTCATTTATGGATTGTCGAAGTTGAGTCCTTGAGAGGTTGTTGGCAGGAACTTGAACGATACAGACTTCAAATATTCAAATCTGCATATATTTCAAATTTTATGTATCAGCATCTGTTCCCTAAAAAATTTCTTCACCCCCTCCTCCCCCTCGGTCTTCTTGCACTATTTCGCAGATTTGATTCAAATAATGTAAGGTTAGGTTAAGTTAGGTTAGGGCTAGGCTAGGTTAGGTTAGTTAAGTTTAGGTTAGGTTTGGTTAGGTTTGGCTAAGCATTGTACTGTGGACCGAATTCAAACAAATTTTAATAAAAACCTGGACCCAATTCAAATAATTTAAAGTGTAAACAAGTCGCTTGAGACTCAATTCAATATCACCCATAAAAAAAATCAAGTCCATCTTTCAGAAGAAGCCCCTCTTGACATAACCGTGCGTCATCTCTTCCAGAAAACTATACAGCTATTATCTTCTCACTTTGTCGATCATCAATCTTAATCTTCTTCTCATTGGGTGAGTTACTCTCGTAAGAGGGATCCTCAGTCAGTTTCCTCCTCTCTGGAGTCGAGGCTCGTGACATAATCTGAAAGAAACAGAACAAACACACAATCAACTCAATGGGTAAGTGGAGAGATACATAGCTGAGGAGAGGGGGGGGGCGCATTACGAGTCTTATCAAGTGGTCGTTACCAACACCCACAAGCGTGTTCTGACGTTCCCCTTAAGTATTAAAACAACAAGAACAAATAGAAATCGTGTGCAAACCCTCACCGTGATTTTTTAACAGTGGTTACACATCTTAAAACTTTATATACAGGGTGTACCGAAACATATGGAACCCATTCCAGCGGTTAACAGGAGATACAAAAATATAATGAGAAAAGTTGATAGCATGTGTCCTATTTGACCTTGTTTCATAGTTAAAGCCAAGTTATTGCACTAAACTGTTTGTATATCATACTTGATATCTATCTAACTGTTGATTAGGTATGTTCTATAAGCTATTACAAACATCTGGTGTTTTTTAAAAGTGTTGCATCCTATGACACTACGACTGCAGGACTGTATTCAGTCCTAAGGCGGATATTTTGAGCACTTCCTATAATGCTAAGCAGCTACTGTTACTGTATAGAACTGTACAGTTACTGTAGTGCAACAAATATTATAACTAGGAAATAAGTTCAAATGGGGCAAATGTTTGTATTAACGTTTTTCATAGTTTTTGTATATCTTGCCTACCACTGAAGTGGCTCCCACATGTTAAATTACACCCTGTGTGTATGTGTGTGTATGTAAGTATAAATACTCACCTTGCTCGTTGGAGGCTCCGCCCCCCAAACCCCCAGTGAATTTTCTTTGCAAGTGGATGCAAACTAATGTAATTCCAGCGTTGTTTTGAACGTAACAACTTACAGTTGCCGGTATTGTATTGTATATATCGCACAGAATTTAAAGTTGCTTTGCAATTTTGAATTTTTTTTCGGTGTTAAAAATTATAATTTTTAACTTTTTGTAATTTTCCCGTTGGTTACAGGCCAGAAGCTATAAGTTTGCCAAATTTCAAGTTTCTTGCTCATCTGGAAGTGGGTAAACATTAATGTCAGTGAGTGAGTGAGTGAGTGAGTGAGTGAGTGAGTGAGTGAGTGAGTGAGTGAGTGAGTGAGTGAGTGAGTGAGTGAGTGAGTGAGTGAGTGAGTGAGTGAGTGAGTGAGTGAGTGAGTGAGTGAGTGAG
>CABFWO010000132.1:244054-331738 GCA_902155825.1 Timema genevievae
GGGGGGGGGGGAGTGTATGAGAAAAGTGAGAAGAGAAAGAGGGAATGAAAAAAGTACAAGGGAAATATAGGTGAGAAAAGAGTGAGTAGAGAAAAAAATTAGAAAGAAAAGAAATTTATTGTGATGGATAGTAAGAGAAGAGAGATGAGAAAATGGTCTGATAATTGAGAGAGTAGGAAGGTGTGTGAGGGGTACTTAATGAGAGAAAGAGGAGAAAATATGGTGAGGAGGGTAATATAAGAGGGATCTTGGTTGGGGTATTTGATTTTTATAAAATAATCCATCATATGAAGACAATATTGAACAAGACATTAACACTTTCCTTCATATAGTTCATTAACAACTCCCAAACCATGAATAATGACCTGAAACACTAGAGCTCACAGATGAAATCCATTCTAATTTTGGAAGGACCTTTTTAATGTTAACAACCTATAACACAATTTTTTTTAGCAGTTTATTAATTATATAGGTCAGGGGTTTCCAATTTAAAAGTTCCCGAGGGCCACTCAATTGACTCTACGACTCTATTAGTGGGCCGCATATTAGTCGGCTAATTTTTGTGAAGTTGTACAAAAACAAGAACAGGTATTTAATAATTATAAATGAAAAAGTGTCAAATATGTTTAATTATATTCCAAATGAGTTTTTCAAATAAAATATATTATATATTTGATACATAAATATAATGCATCAGATATAAGGAAGAAATTAAATATTAACATCAGTTGGAGAATTAATGTGTTTCCTCCATGTTAGACGAAACATTATCGATTAAAACATCCATTTTAGTACAGTAAATTACTTTTCCTAGAAAATTTGCGGGCCGCACGTGGTACGCGGACCGCCAGTTGGAAACCCTTGATCTAGGGACAGGTGACGGGCGTACTTTAGAAGGGGAGGCAATGAACTTTGGAGTTCTATTTCCATAGAGTAAGTAAGTAATTAATGTTAACTCTACCGAGCCATCCATTACCATCCTGTACAAACGACCATTTATAACTCAATATTTTAAAGTAATGTATTTAGATAGAAAATCCAAGCGATAAAACAAAATTGGCGAGGAAAATATAGATATCCTTACATCCTCTACATCGGACATTTCCGTCAGGATCTCGTCTAATACCCTGATGAAATGATCGGCATTCTCGTGGGAGAACACCATGGGAGGTTTCAGTTTGAGGACGTTCCTGTCTGGACCATCCGCGCTGAGAAGGATATTCTCCTCTTTCATCCTGAGGGAAATAAAAAAAAAATCACTCGTTATATAGAGAACGTAGAAACAGGCAAGTCAAATTTGATCCTGAGCATCCTGTGGACCTTATTATAGACCAATATAACACGCGACCCCAATTTATATTTTCATAAATTTTGTACACTATTTCGAATCATTGCATTTAGAAATTGTCCATTATTTGAGGAAATATTGGTTTATTAAAATTTTACTCTCTATTCAACAAAAATTGACTGTCAAATACTGTTAATTTTTAATTTTATTTTTAGCATCGCGTCTTTATACCTGTTCAGGTTATACGTATATTTTATAATCACTATAATGGGGTATGGAGAAGGAAGGAAGTATTTTAGAGGTAATCTGAACGTATATGCATGGAAGGAGAGTGAGAAACCATTTAGGGAAAAAACCCTCTCAGTTGACCTGACCAATAATCGAACCCCGATCTCTCCATCATCAGCAGCATAGGCTAGCCCCAAAGTGACGCCTTAGACCTTTCGGCCACTGAAGTGAGTTAGGGGTTCACATTAAATCTTAAGATTGTATATGATCTCAATTTTTATTTTTGTTTTAAATATATTTTTCAAAGATAATAAGAATTGGAAATGATGTACTAGTAAAATTTTAATGTAATAAAAACATATAAAAAACTCTTTTGAGTGCGTTTACAATTATTGAAATATATTTATATTGAAGTTAAAATAAAAAGATTGAAAAGCTTTGTGATATTTGAATAATTAAACTGTTCAATGCTATAAAAAATAATTTAAAAAGCAATAAATTATTGTTGAATTTATTGTATTGATATATTATTTTAAAAATTAAAATGTTGAATGCCATAAAAAACCGTTTAAAAACAATTAATTAATGTTGAATTTATTGCTTTTAAATTTTTATTTTAAAATATTCAACATTTTAGTTACTAAAATTTATATCAATACTAAATGCTGCAAAAGGCGCCTGGTTCCACATCTTAAGAGTGAACTCCCCGAAACAATCGCACCTCAGACATGAAGACTAGACTCCCATCTTGATCTAGATTAAAACAAAGAGTCTCCCAAAGCTTAACGCGTCCTTATGCTCTCCGCCCCCCCCCTCCCTCTCGCTATAGTGTAGGCCCCTTCATTCACGATACAGCAGACGTGATGGCTTGCACACAAGAACTGACCGACCGTGTTTGGTATTCAAGGCCGTCGGCTCTAAGACAATTATAGAGAGAGCTTACCTGGTGATGACGTGTTGCGCGTGGGCCGTGGCCGGGGTCCTGGTTTCGCGGCACTTGACCAGCTCGATGCCTACGAACAGCCCCACGCCCCTCACGTCCCCTATGAGTGGGTGTTTGGCCGCCAACTGGCGGGCAGAGTTGAGAAGATGGTTCCCGACCCTTACAGCATTCTCGCGCAGCTTGTCGTGCTCGATAACGTCCATCACCGCGCTGGCTACTGCGCATGACACGGCGTTCCCGCCGTACTGTGGACAAAACATAACCTCAATACGATACTCCCAAGTCTATAGATCCACATCCTCATAGTCTTTAAGTCCTTAACGGCCCTCAGAAATGGGAATCGCGTGAACATAGTCCATATCCGTGATTACGTGACCGTGTCAATCAATGAAAAAGTTGGAAACAACGTTCAATTACACTCTTCAAAAGGAAATTTACTATAGGTTCATGCCGGGATCACGATCAACTTAGCGTAACGTTCACTTAAAGTTAACTTAACGTATGTATGATCAGGATTCACGTAACTTTACGTAACAACTCGATCCAAACATCTTCATTCTAGAGTATGATCTGTGAATGTTTACAGTTTTCAATCGATATAATAAATATCTATTACAAAACCTTTTTTGATAAATTTAGCTTTCCTATTAGTTTAATTATTTTGTTTCAATGTCTGATCACTAGAACTTAAGCCAAAGAGTAGGCCTTGGCCTTAAAACCAACAAATGAATTACTAAATAGCCCTGTTGACGTCACTCACATAATGATTGGCTGGCTAGATCACGTGATACCCTTCAAGTAACGTGCACTTAAAGTAAAAGACCTCCCAGGACATCTCTTACGTTAAGTTAACTGCAAGTCAACGTTAAGTTAACTGAATCGTGATCGCTTCCATTTAAACACATGAGGAGATCTTTTACGTTAAGTTACGTTAAATTAACTTTAAGTTAACGTTAAGTTGATCGTGATCCCGGCATCAATCAGACGTAATCTGTGAAATAGCCGATATCCCAGCTGAACAATAAAAGTAACATGCAATACATTTTGATAAAACATTCAGGATAGAATACATTCGAAAGGTAGGTTAAACGCAGTCACAAATAATATGTTTAAGAAACGAGCTTGCTAGTGTAATTGATATGATAATGCCATTGGTGCTTTCATTTCGATGCGCGCGCACACGCTTACTTTGCCGTGAATGGTAGTCCTTAGCAGTCCGTATAGAATAATCCTTAGAAAGTTAAAGTTGATTCAGTTCTACTTAGTGATAATGACTAAATAATTAAGGATAAGGACTTTGTAGACAGTGCAATCTGTTATTGTGGAGTGAATCTTTTACGGAGTATGTACCCAATGGATTTGGAATCTGTAGATGGAGCTTAAACCGGATCTCACCATTAAACTAAATGGTTTGACTAAATTGTAAATACTGTTTTATAGTCTATCATAGATTGAAACACATTAAAATGCAGTGCATGTACACAATGTTATTTTTAATGTAAGACACTCCTTAGATAAATATTTTGAAAAAAAAAAATTATTTGAGCAGTTTTTTTAAATTTCGAATTTTCAAAAATTAGTCATCAGTTAAAGCTAAAATTAAAAAACATTGGTACAATCCTAAATTATTTTATAATCTCTATTTTTAACCCTCTCACCACCTTTTTTTCCCAGCTCGTGTTGCAACATTCACAGCAGTAAACATTCTACCTAAGCTACAAGGGTAGGAATTAGAAAATTATAATGTAGGTAAATGTACCCGCATTTGTGTGTAAATAGAGTAGGAAGTACATTTGGTTAAACTTAATCCTCTTAGTACACCCAACCAGGATTGGAACACCGAACTCTACATAAGATTAAGGCGGGCTATTTGAATTCTACATTAATTCCAAGTAACCACAAATATATATTTGTGACCCTAAATTTCAAAACTGCCAACTTTAGCGTAAAACGTTGAGAATAAACTAATTTAACATTTACGTACATTTTAAAACTATAAAACATTATATGACTATAGGTATTTTTTTTAAACCATAGAAATATTTGGGTAGTACTTTTCGCCATATTTTTTCCTGAATCGTAATCTAAAGTAACACCATTTCTAAAAAAAAATATGAAATCTATGGATATGCGTAATTCCTTTCAATGCTCTAATACAGGAGTTTCCAAACTTTTTACTATGCGGGCCACACAATATATTTTACATATTTTTGTGGGCCAAAGTAACGTTCACCTGTTTTTCAAGTAGCATTAATTTTGCCCTGAATGCCTTGACATGTGCAAATAGATCATAAATCAAATTTGTTTCAGCATGCAAATTTACATTCAAGTCATAATATGGCCAGTCACGCCTGTAAAAAATGCCACTTTCCAAGGCCAATCAGATAAAAGTGATTAACGTTGATTCTTTCTTCTCTGTGAGAAATGAATCAATTTATATGTAATAAATTATATTCATAATAATTAATAGTCAATATATATTTTTTTTAAATTAGGTAACATCTTTCGGGACTTTACTCTTATAACCCTCTGCCGGGAGACTTGGTACTACCTAAAAAATCGTCACAGTCAAGCCGTTTTGTTGTCGTTATAAGGAATGGTGCCTGCGACTGAAAATGAGGGTTTGCAATTCCGACAGCACTCTGGCTTAGTGTCATGGGAGGAATCACGCGTGCGGAGTGAAACTGGACTTGTCAAATATAATACTTGGTTAATAAATAACAAAGCGAAACAATTGATTTGTTTTTTGATAAAATCTTGGAACGGGCCGGATATAATCATGTGGCCCGCGGGCCGTAGTTTAGATACCCCTGCTCTAATAGTTGCATTGGATGGGGATAGCGAATTGGGCTCAGCATTATTCAATTTTTATACATAAAAATAATTATTGGACAAAATAAATAGAATAGTCCTCCAGTAGATATATTCAGTTTAGTTGTAAGCAATGATGAGCTATTTGAATGAAAGAAGTAGACACTCCGGTCTGGAAATCTGAGATTAACGACCGGAGGGTCCGTTGTGCTGACCTTATGACACCCTCTATCAACAAAAGTTGGCACTATTTTCACCAATAAACGGTGGGTGCTCGGTCGGTATGGATTGATAACCGGCTGACCACATGGATATTTTAAAAATGTATATCCACACATTAATATCAACAACAGTCCTACACCTTGGCTCAGTCAATAGCGTGTATTCCTACTGAGCAAAGGGTCCCCGGCTCAAATCCCGTCATGGCCGAATTTTTCTATCGTTAATGAAAATATGGTTTACCTTTTCAAATTGGTAAGTTAATGACTGGGGACTGGATGTTGTGCCTGTCCTAGCCTTAAGCTAGATTATAAGGCACATGAAGCTACGACAGGCCTAGCAAACAGGTAGTTGAAAATAGATGGTTTGAATAAAAAAACTGACCAAGGCCATAGGTTGGAATCAGTAATGAATGTAAAAAAAAAAAAGTAGAGTAGTATCAACAGTTCTTGAATTTGTGTCATTTTTATCCAGAAAAATTTGATGTGAAACGTTTTAAAACAAGATAAAAAGCTATAATTAAATTCTAGCATGCCCAATAAAATAATTAAATAAATTTTGATTTTAATATTCACAGAAAAATAAAGTAAAATTACCTATGGACGTAATATGTTATTTATTTTAGCTAAAAAAGAGTTGTAAAACTGCAAGAAAAAAAAACTACCCTAACTCAGTTTCACTCCACGCCACCTTTTAAAAGGATGAATTTTAAATAAATGTGAATGTCCTCTCACCGTGTTGAAATACTCGATCCCGGTCTCCTTGAAGCTCTTAGCTATCTCCTTGGTGGTGACCACCGCCGCCACGGGGTGCCCATTGCCCATTGGCTTGCCCAAAGTCACGATGTCGGGGAGGACGTCATCGCCTTGAAGCTGGAAAGCCCACCAGTGCTTGCCCACCCGGCCGAACCCCACCTGGACCTCGTCGGCGATGCACACGCCGCCAGCTTCGCGGACATGTCTTTGGGAAGAGCAGATCTCACTTTAACGACAGAGTGCGACGATAAACACACCATATTAATTGGATCATTTATTAACACAACGTCAGCGACTACTCTACAGCCTGAACTCACTTGAAAGCTTGTCACGGGTAGAAGTTATTCCAAAAGATTCCCTGAGAATCGCAACCTCGGTGACTACTCTACAGCCTGAACTCACTCGCACTCTTAAGGCATGTCGAAGGAGTCCCCAAGAAACTAAACCTTGGTGACTACTCAACAGCCTGAACTCAACTGAAAGCTTGTCACAGATATAAGTTTTCCCAAAAGAGTCCACTATAAGTGCAACCTCGATAGCTATTCTACAGCCTGAATCCCCTTGAAAGCCTGTCGCAGATTAAAGTTATCCCAAAACATTCTCCTAGAAGCAGCCTCCATGACTACTCTAAAGCCTGAACTCACTTGAAAGCTTGTCGCAGATTAAAGTTATCCCAAAAGAGTATCCTAGAAGCGCAACCTCCATGACTACCCTACAGCCTGAACTTACTTCAAAGCTTGTGGCAGATTAAAGCTTTCCCAAAATATTCTCCTATAAGCAGCCTCCATTACTACCCTACAGCCTGAACTCACTTGAAAGCTCGTCGCAGATTAAAGTTATCCCAAGACAATCTCCTAGAAGCGCAATTTCGGTGACTATTCAACACCCTGAACGCACTTGCACTCATATAAAAAGTAGAAGAAATATCGAAGGAGTCTCCAAGAAGCGCAACCTCAGTGACAAATCTACAACCTGAACTCACTTGAAAGCCTGTCGAAGGTAGTTGTCGGGCGGGACGATCTGTCCACCGCAGCTCTGCAGACTCTCCACGAAGAAGGCGGCGATGTTGCGGTCGTTGGCCCGCGCCCTGTTGCAAAGCGCACGCACATCCTCGGCGTACTTCTTACCCAAGTCCTCGTTCGGGTAGTCCACGTCTCTGTACTTGCCTCGATAAACGTCTGGGCACGGCGCCTGTGCAGTGAGTTATGAAGTGATGAGCAAAAAGAAAGTGTCCTCGAAACCATTTTAAGAAACTAAGGACCAAATAAAGAGTCAATATTTGGACGTAAGCCAATCCCTCATTCACCTGAACTACTTGCTTTTCGTATATTGGTAGATTGGTTGACTCCCGATATGAGACAATGGGCCAGTCTCATGTCAGACTTAGTAAGCCTCAAGTGTGGTGCTATACTAAATACAGCAAGACACCTTCTTAGACCAGAATGGAATGGGCCAGTCTCATAGTCAGACTTAGTAAGCCTCAAGTGTGGTTCTATACTAAATATAAGACGTTCGTTGGCTGTTTTAAGGCTTTGCGCGCAACATATATACAATTAATATGGATGAGTGGCAAAAAAAAAGTGATATATATATATTTAATTCGTACGTTTCAGTGCCAGCAAACTGGCCAGAACGGACTTAAAAAACAGGTCTTAGAAAATATAATGAGGGTTGGGGGAAGGTGGGGAAGGAGGGAGAATGAAATTATAATAAATCTTAAACTTTGGTTTGATTTTTATTACTCGTCACCATCGATGTGGGTAAATATATGTATTGAAGGTTACGAGGGAAAAAGGAAGAAAGTCACATTACATACATCTTCCAGGACCACAACTTTTGTATCTAAAACCTCATAAGGACCACAGAAAATATTTTGTTTAATTAATTTAAATATGAATGATACCGGTACCCTTTTTAACCATATTCTAAAGTGCATTAGAAAGGTTTCATGATGGTCCAATAGATGGCAGCCCTAACTAAATATGAGCTAAAATTAGACTTTCCTTCTGTTTCCCCTTTATCTTTAAATTAAAATAAACAATATTAGGTCAAACCACTTGATCGTAAACTCGGCCATATTTTATCTAGTGTTGGCTCAAGAAACTCTATTGACGCTTATCTGCAGAGTGTTAAAAAACTTAACTTTAAAAAGAAAAGAAAGATAATAAACAAGCCAATGATGGTTGATAGTGATTAGTTTAACTAAGGCCAAAAGGCTCAATGTCAACCAATGATGTTCAGAATAATGATTTGATTAGTTATATAAGAATAAAAAATTCACATTTCGAAATCGTAATGTGTTTTGGGTTGACTAAAAGAAGAATTTATTACTAAATATTATTAACTAATTTCAAGCATTATTATCTGGCCTCAACTGTCAAATTGTTGTATTGACAACATTTAATAAATGTAGTAATAATAATATTTTTACTTACAATACTAATCTGTTTAAGATTTCACGCAAAGTCTCAAAAAAAATTTTTTAAATAAAATAAGGGAGTTTTTAAGTGGTGTGGGGAAAAGTGATGTTTGCCCTGAATTGAAAAAATAAATTATTTTCCTAGAAGTGAGTTGAATCTTTTCTTATTAGTACTAAGGTCATTAACAACAATAAAGTAATGTACAACTAAACCTATTACGTAATTATTCTGCAAGCCTGTTCTATCAAAATTCGAGGATTATTATAAATCACATAAATTAATTTAAATCAACAGTCCCATTAAGAATGTAATATTTCACAGATAATATATTTTGCAAGAGTATTTATTAAGAATACAACTTAGTCAAGGCAAACCACATAGCTGTCATAATTTAAATTTATGTGTGATGATATATATATATATATATATAGGGAGAGAGAGAGAGAAATTGTATATAATGAAACACAGTTTTTTAAAGCACTCATGAATTTTTAATCAATCAATTACTTAAGTTCAAAATATTTTTTATGTAAGAAGATATAAGTTTGGTATATTTCTGTAATGTGACTTTGAAGTTTAAAATATCTAAAATTTACGGAAATCCAGATTTTAATTCAAATATTATTTACGTTTATTTATTTTACGCACAACCTTGTAAATATAATAAGCTATATTCATATTTAGTTACGGATGCTTCTTAAAATTACCAAGCTGTGTGTATGTTTTAAAATTAATTTAAAATACCTTTAGAATAAATATGTTATAGTAAAGAAAATCTACAAGGAAATTTGAAAAGTGTTTTGTGTTTTTAAGGTAGTGTTTATAATGATTATCAATGAAATATTCTACCATTTGATACGTTTTCAAAAATTTAATGCACATATATATTTTAAAAGAGGATTAAAAAATGGCATCTTCTATATTTTAATAGTATAATGGAATATTTTTCAAGCTAACAACTTTGAAGCAAAAAAAAAAAAGCTTCAATAAATTTAGCTGAAATAGTCAATATATTAATAAAAACTATAAAAAGGTATTTACATTAATTTTGAAAAATAATAATTCTATAATTTATAAAAAAAATAGTTAAATATTGTCAAAAATTTGGGACGTTTAAAAATTATGAATTGTTACCTTTAAAACATAATAAGTAGGTATAATAATTGCAAAATGCTAGTAGCTGATTGGTATGTAAAGATAATAATTGATAAACTAAGGATATCAGGTTCAATTACTAGCAGAGACAAACATATTATTTAGTGTATGGGTGAAATCAAAGCTTACTCTTTCACAAAAATAAAATGACGGTAAGAAAAATTATTGCATGTCTATTGTAGAGCTAAGTTAGTTTGAAAATCGTATTTAGATATACAGATTTATTTCAGAACGTTCAGGTTAAATAAACCTTAATAAAATTAAATTAAAGTAAAGAAATGAGGTGCCATAAAACTAATACATAATTAATAATCCAAATGAAGTATGATTTTAAAAAATAAATATCGAAATAGAGTAGAAAAAATAAATTTTAAAAATGCATTAAATTTTAGACCTATCCTAAGCCAGATCTAGGGATAGTAAATGGTGTATACATATATATATATGATAGATATATATATATCATATGAATATATATATATGTGTGTGTATAATATAGCTAAATTATAAGTGGTATGGATAAAAAAGAAAGAAAAGAATAATTACATATATATCTATATCATTCGTATAGATATACATACATTTATATATACATACATACATACATACATACATACATACATACATGTAAATTGTTTATTATTTTCTTTTTTATCCAAATCCCTTATAATCATGTATCCATGAGAACTTCCTAATCTCTGTGCGTTAACCTGATATTTGTGGTAATTAAATATAGGAAAAATCTACACCAAACACTTAGCACGTTTTGTATCAAAGTTTATTATGAGCACATAAATTTTATTGTAATATGTAACATTATTGTAATTATGGTTTTGAATTATCTTTTTACTTGCACCCCATTTTATTGCCAGCCCGGACTATCGCATAATGTTCACTAAAGGGAGAGGGATGACGAATGTAGAATGTAAAGAAAGTATATCCGCATTTGCATCTAAGGAGAGCGAAAAAACGTTAAGAAAAAAACCCACCGGATTTAAAACCCCAACCTACTCTTCTGAACAATGTTTGTCACGAATTAGTACAGACGATAGGCGTTCGAATATATTTATTAATATAATAGGCTATAATTAATCATTTATTAGGGCGTTTATTCCGTCTCTGCTGCACCCTCACCTAAAATATGGCTTCTTTATAGTCACTCTTATATTATATTAATATTTAAAGTGGGAATATAGGAGAAGATAAATTTTTGTATACAAATATATATTTTTTGTTCAAAATAAATCAAATTATTATCCAATAGAAACATTTAGTTTAATTTTCTTCGCATGTAGACCTTAACAATAATGGTTGAATATCTTCCGAGAGTGTGCTGGAATTTAATGACAACTTTTGTCTCTTTAGTTAAAAAGTTTCTCATCTAATGCCGTTGTACTAATAACAAATATTCACCAAATTTTGATATCATCATGTGAATAAAATTAATCTCTACTCTTCTGGAGAAATATTGTATTAATTATTTTGGCAGAGAAATAAAAAAATAAATGAACTGCATAAAAAAACTGGCCTTTTCTTGCATCCCCGTTATCCCCATCTTAACTGCACCGATTATTTATAACAAAAATTGTTGTACTAAAAAGAAAAAACTCACCACGTGTACCCAATCAGGTTTCCCCTGTCCGCCCGTGGCGTGGTTGAACTTGTATGGTGAGATATCGATCATGGAGGAGAGATGCCCGTGGTACGCACTGTAACAGGGGTGCCAACAACACACTAACACCCAGGGCTACCAACCCCCTTTTCAACATCTCTCTTACAGCCGGGTCCATCAGCCTCCAGGTGTGCCAACTCTCACACTCCTTTGTGGTTATTAATACACACACTGGTGTAGCTTTATATAAACGAAGCCATCCAGTCATCTATTCAAATGCGTATACAAGTAATTATATATATATTTTTAGCTTCGATAGTAGATTTTTTATGATATAATATTAATCAGGTTGTGTTATATACGCATTAGGCTCCTTAAGACTACTATTAATGATATTATTAATGACTTGTAAAAATTGATACATACTACATACATATCTAATCACGCCGTTCCCTTAGGGGTAGGCAAGAAAATTATATATATATATATATAGCTCAAAAAACAACTCCGTACTTAATCCATCCTCACTAAATTTCTTCACACTTCTCTATCATTGCATACACCCTTCGCTTCAACAACATCCATACACCGAGTCATACATGCTCTTTTATTATTAAAACGCTTTAATGTTTCTCTTTTTCACATATTCGTCTACAAAATTTAGACGCGTCTAACACGGCCTACCCCCTCCTTTTGATATACACACTCTACCTTCATATATTTGTTTCGTCACTCGATCCACAGTCATCTTCTCAACATGCCCAGACCAACGTAAGACACTTCTTTCATATCGACCTATTGTACTCCCTTTCAAACCGCACTCCTTCAGCACCCATTCATTACTGACTCTGTCCAAACGAGTTTTTCCACATACATTTCTTATATATCTCATTCTATTATTATTATTAACACTGCGTCTTACTACCCATTCGGGTTATACACACTTACGCTAACGTGTATTGGTAGGGTGATTGTGAGATGAAATGGAGGACCTACAGTTTAACGTGGGATTCGAACCACGGTGGTAGGCCTGGCATTCCACACATTCACAAGTTGTGATTAATACACGTCTTGTTAGAGGTGAAGGAAGGGTTTGGTATTCAGATAAATCTGTGCTATATCTCATTCCAACCGCATTCACTTCGCTCTTGTATTTCTCCTGACAAACCCACACATCACGTACATAACACAATGATGGAATTAACACACTTTTATAGATTGATAATCTAAAATTTCAGAATTTTAGTGAAAATTAATTTGTAATTTTTTGGAAAGAGAAAGTGAGACCACAATACGTCATATAACAACCACCATTTTGAATTTAAAATATTTTAGTTTTTTGTTAAGGCTGTGAAACCTTAAAATATAATTATTCTGAAAGTACTCAATGACTTAAGCCCACAATCGAGTTATATCGACTGAGCGGCCGCCACTGTTAGCGATGATAGTGCCAACATTTGTGGATAAAGGAGGTGTCACGTAGTCAGCAGAGTGATCCCTCCGGCCGTTACAAAGAATAATAATTTTTTTTTGCATTTTTTTGTGGTTGATTTTAATCAATATCACTTTGAAAACGTAGTAATAATATTTAAAAAATGGATCATCTCCCATTTTAATGGTATAAAAACCAGAATTTATTGAGGAAATTGATACTTTATTTTAGTTATACCACGTTTAACAACTGAATGGCTTTCACAAAAAAAAAATACATCTAATTCTTGCGTCTTCAAAGTAGTGTCGGTCCAAAACAAATAATTGTTAATAGATCAGCTGAAAAAATGGATGTTGACTTGGGCCGAAATTTTGGATCACTCTTTCCTCCTCTCGGTGAGACGATGTGTTTCAACTGTACACTTAGTTAATTGTTTAATCGTGTACAATTTACACTGTAAAAAAAAGAGGATAGAAACATGGGAATTAGGTTTAATTTTTTGTAGTTTTCCCGTGGACATGATAGTTACAGAAATGGTCACATTAGGTGCGTAGAACTCTTCAAATTCAATGTGGATGGAAATTATAATTACTTATTTGAAGTATAAGAGAAAATATAATTAGGTTAAGGATTTATTTAGATTTTTTTTGAGGGTTTTCAAAAGTTCTTACTATTATAAGGCTACTAATATGAGTTTACTTATTTCAAACCAAAATGTTTACCCTGCACGACAACAAATTCAAGTTTAAGTTTCATAGAAACGCGTATATTTTTATTCTACAAAGTTTGACATAATTGCAATTTGAATAATTAATTAAACTAAAGTTTTAATTAATTTTGGGTCATATGACTTAATATAACGTGACCATGTGTCTAGTATTTGTCTGGTTTGTAGACACTGGTTGATCGTAATGACGTCATTTTTATTGGTATGGTCTCGTGTTTAGTGTTGGTAAGGTTGGTACTTGGTGGTTCAGTGTAGTGACGTCATTAGGTTCATGTTTAGTGGGGTTTTTTTTAGCACCGCGTCTTACTAATTGTTAGGGATATACTCTCATGTAGTAATTACACTAACGGGTTAAGGGTGAAGAAGGTCAAATTTAGAGAAAATGTACCCAAATTCACGTGAATAAAGTTGGAAACCATTTAGGAAAAACCACCCTCAATTCACCTAACTACGATTCGAACCTTGATCTCCCCATCATAAGCAGTTTCAGTCTATTGCAAGATTGACGCCTTAGACTGTGGGGTCACCGCACCGTAAGGGTTTTTACTTAATAGTTCAACCCACCTCTATGGCCAAATTAGCCAACGCGCTAGTTTCCTGTTGAGCTAGACTGCCAAGGACGGGAAGATCGAGGTTCGAATCTCACTCGGGTGAGCTGGGGGTGGTTTTTCCCTAAATGATTTTCCACTCTCCCTCCACGTAAATGTGGGTTCACTTCCTTTAAATTCAACCTTCCCCATTCCTAGCCCATTAGCGTAATGGGTCCTTAACCGTATAACATGAACGGTTATTGAGACGCGGTGCTATAATTTACTCAATAGGATGAGTGGTTAGGGTGTGAGCCCGAGACTGTTCGGTAGTGTTTGGTACTCACTGGTCGAGCGTGATGACGTCATTGTGCTTAGTGTGAGTACGGGCGAGTCTGAGGGCGAGATCGTTTGCCTCCGACCCCGAGTTGACCAGGAAGCACACGGAGAGTGACTCTGGCAATAGACTGGTCAGTTTCTTGGCGCAGAGGACCAGATTGTCGTGCAAGAACCTGTTGTTAGTGTTGAGGACCGCGAGTTGGTCGCACGCCGCTTTCACCACGTCCGGGTGGCAATGCCCCACTGGAACAGACAGTACCGTACAAGTCAATAACAGAGGCTTTCGGGCAGGAAACAAAACCAGATCAAACTTTTTTTGCCAAGGGCGATAAAATGATGGTTATTCCCTTTTCGAATGTTTCTGTCTTTTTTTTTCCTTTGACTCTTACGCAAGAATGAGGCTGAGCAAAACAGAAGGTGGAGAGGAGTAGAAGGTGCGATTATTTGCAGCAAAGTAGAGAGCCAATCAACTCACCTTCGATTTGGACTCCCAACTTCCGTTTTTTTTTAAGTTTAGTTTATTATGTAACAAGTTGTATCCAACATGTTTGTTCGTGTCACCTTGTTGTACACATATCCTGGGCCCTTCTCTAGTTTTTAATCAATCCACACATTTCTGGCCATGAATAAAAACATTTTACTTGTCATTTCGTCATTTAAAAGTGTTAGCATAGAGTGTACTCATGCATAAAAAATTTATATATGGGGGAACCTAATAGGGGCATCTCCTCGATTATTTGAACTACTGTAATCAGCCAAGGTAACGTTCCAAAGTAAAAAAAAAAATTTTGATACAACTCAATTATTATTTTAAATGTGTTAGCTTTGTTCCACTCCATGATCAAAACGTTATGTAAATCGAGATGTTCCTAATCTGAAAACAGAACACGTGCGTCGCTAAGGCTAGAGACCAACTCGACTTATAGCACATGTCGCAGAACCTTCCAAATTAGCCAGCATGTTGTGTTGACTATCAATTATCAACCATAAATTGAGACAACACAACATGTTGGCACTAACCAGCCCTCCCAACTCCCAACATGTTGGCCAACGTCGACAACACGCTGATTCGTTTATATTCTAAGGTCTCGTATAAGATACGAGCGGCAGAGCGGTATAGCGCCAAAGCAGCAGAGCGCTATAAGGGCCTAGTGGTAAACGGTAGAGCGCTATAGCGGCGAAGAGCCATAGTGATAAAGTGGCAAATCGCGGTAGAGCGGCAAAGTAGCAGAGCACTAGAAGGGCAAAGCGGTAAATGGTAGAGCGCTATAGCGGCGAAGAGCCATAGTGATAAAGTGGCAAAGTGCGGTAGAGCGGTAGAGCGCTATAGTGGCGAAAAGCCATAGCGATAAAGTGGCAAAGCGCGGTAGAGCGGCAAAGCAGCAGAGCGCTAGAAGGGCAAAGCGGTAAATGGTAGAGCGCTATGGCGTCGAAGATCCATAGTGATAAAGTGGCAAAGCGTGGTAGAGCGGCAAAGCAGCAGAGTGCTAGAAGGGCAAAGCGGTAAACAGTAGAGCGGTATAGCAGCAAAGAGCCATAGAGATTAAAGTGGCAAAGTGCGGTAGAGCGGTAAATAAGACAACATAAACAAAATTGGTAAAACAGATTTTATTTAACATTTTGATCCTTATGAAAGAAAGTTTGTTTTCTGTTTGTGATTGCATTTTGCTCGTATTTTTTTGGACTCTACAGATCCTAGTAGACAATAAAGTTGAATAAAAACAGTTCCAAAAACATCATACGCATTTCTTTACTTTAGTAAATATCCTCAAAAATACGCCTCGGGTAAAAAAGTATTTCAGCCAAAGTTGCTTGTGTTTCCTCGTAGAATACTATCGTGTAATTATATGAACTTGAAGACTTCCATTAAATCAAAACTAAATTATGTCATTTGGTCAGCATCTCAAAACCAAGCAACTTAGTGGGAAATATTTTTTTTCTTAAATGCATTTTTTTAAGATCTTTCATCGTGCCAACTTAAAAAAAAAACTCTATACTTATGTATTTGATTCCTAAAACCATTTGGATAGAGCTTATAAAAATTCCCAAATACCAAGTTTTAGTTCAATTGGTAAAATATTTTTGTCTCTAACCCGAAGTATAGACAGATGGACAGACAGCATTGCGAAAGCCACATTTTTTTGTTTAAGAGGGTCATGAAACGTCGATATTTATAGATTTTTTTTTTTTGGTGATCACAATATTTTCTCTCTGAGTTGTCGAGATAAAGTAAGTAAGAGGGTAGAAATAAAATAGTTGATGTTGACATACCATGAGCGACGTTGTTGATGCAATCCAAGAACTGTCCTCCCTTCTCGTCGTACATATACTGCCCCTCTGCCCTGACAATCTTGAGAGGCTCTGCCCGGAAAAACAGCTTGCACGAGTGCCTGAAACAAGACAGTACAAAACCATCAATCTTCAGTGTTATGGACACCGCTTACTACCCAAACTGGTCCCGTGGTATAGTGGTCAGCGCATGTGACTACGAACTTAAGGGTCCTGGGTTAAATTCACGGCCGATACCATGTGTATGGCTACTTTGAAAACATCACCCGTGTGTATGGTGAGTTAGAATAGTCTGGTAATAGCCTGTGTGAAAGTAGTAGTAAATAAATGATAAGACACAATCGTACATACATTTCATAATTTTAAAAATATATATATTTTTTCAGTATTGTGCATCAATAATTAATTATCAGTTAACTAACATTAAATAATATTTTTTTAATTAAAATAGTACTAAACACTATTCCGATTTAAATTTGGAACAAAATTGTTAAATATATTTTTTAAATATTTTAAATTTTCTAAAATCAATCACCGGCAAACTAACACAACTTTTTTTGTTATTTTTTTCTAGAAAAATAAACATACATTTTTTAATGATCACGTAAAATACTCACTAGATATCAATTTTAAAATTTTCCAAAACTCCTAACCGGTAAACAAACTAACCTTAAATTAATGTTTCTTTGATAAATCAGTATAGGCCTACAGTCATGTTAATCTTTGAAAGCATTCACTAGATATCCATATGGAACAAAATTACAAAATATTGATATTTTCGAAAAATTTTGAATTAATAATAAATAGTCCTTAATTTATTCAACTTTAGTTAAAAACAGGAATCAAAATAACGGTTTAACCATTATTTTTATTAGGCATTCTGTCTTACGACAGGTCCATTCATATTGTCAGTGAACTTAGAGTGACAATGCACCCTGCCCTATCTTTTGTCAGTGAACTTAGACCAACAATGCACCCTGCCCTATCTCTTGTCAGTGAACTTAGACCGACAATTCACCCTGTCCTATCTTTTGTCAGTGAACTTAGACTAACAATGCACCCTTCCCTATCTTATGTCAGTGAACTTAGACCGACAATGCACCCTGCCCTATCTTTTGTCAGTGAACTTAAACCGACAATGCACCCTGCCCTATCTTTTGTCAGTGAACTTAGACCGACAATTCACCCTGTCCTATCTTTTGTCAGTGAACTTAGACCGACAATTCACCCTGTCCTATCTTTTGTCAGTGAACTTAGACCTACAATGCACCCTGTCCTATCTTTTGTCAGTGAACTTAGACTAACAATGCACCCTTCCCTATCTTTTGTCAGTGAACTTAGACCGACTATGCACCCTGCCCTATATTTTGTCTCCTCCGTCAGCTCCTAGAATATTCTTCTTATTTCCTTCAATTCATCCAATATTTGAATACATATTCTTCCTAATCTCCTCTTTCCCTCAACCTTTCCTTCGATGACGTCATGCATTTGAACATATAACATCATAATATCAAGCTTGAACAAAGTCTATTAAATCATTTCAGCTGTATCTACGGGTATAGACAGGCATAAATGGGCATATTACATTATTTGTCCACGTATACTCGTCAAGATGTATTTAAAAAGGGTAGTGTTAATCCACATTACAGTTAGGCTACGAGTTCCTTCTTGGGGATTGTAAACAAGGCGTACTGATGTACTAACTCAACCCCAGCTGTTGTGGGGCTCCATTTAGGATTGTTCTAGATGTTTTTTCAAGCTGAGTGAAAAACAGCAAGTGATTGATAGTAAGACACAATAAAATGCTAATTTAACTTAGTCTATCCTAACCTAACATAACCTAGCCTAAACAAAACAGGCCTAACCTAATATAAGGCAAAAAGATTGGTGGGGCATAATTTATATCCACCCAAAGGTTTATTAACTGTCATAGTCCTCCTAGTCGGTGACCGTAGTCCAACTAAGCTATGACGATAATCCTCCTGATCGGTGATCGTGATCGTCCAGTGGCCCAACTGTTATGCGCAGGTATAAATACAGAGGGATGAGGACGAATTGAAAGCCTCACCTTTTTTTGTTCGGGGACACATTTAACTTAGATATACATCCAAACCCCAAAGTCAAACATTTTACAATTGAAATAATTCTTTAGCCTCATAGCTAAGGAAGTCTGAAGACTAAACCAATATTCAATCTTAAGTCTTTTCTCCTAATGTATGAGACTTTGTAGATAGAACATTGTTACACTAAGCCGACTTGTGTGAGAGGTAAATGATTACACAGGTACACGGGGGTCAAGGAAATTTAACGCGTGAAACAAACGTGATGTCTTCCCCTGCGGCCTTCAGACTTTGTTTTACGATGGATCACATTTGTATTGTGTTATGCGTTTTAATATCCGTCCCAGTTAACAATCATATAACCCCACTGATAAGCCAGGAATGAGGAAGGTATAAATTAGAGTACATATACCAGAATTTACGGGAAGATAGATAAAAGTCCCTCAGAACCCCCGGCCGGGATTCAAACCCCGATATCCCCGCCATCGGCAGGTCCAATCCATTATGAGAGTATCACTTAAGACCGTTAGTAAAAGCTAAATGTTAATTCAATAAGATATTGCAAAGGAACTTTAAATAAATGACCAAAAATGTAATTTACGTTAAAGAGAAAAACGAACTTAACTTAAAATTAATGGTTTCATTCAATTTTGAACATATTTCCCACAAGTTAATCATATATATTAAGCCCCACGTCTTACTAGAGATGAAAATTTCCCGGGAAATTTTGAATCTGCAGTGGCGGCTTGTGTGGTGGAGGAGTTAAACTGTGGAGATGGCGCCTAATGTCTATTATACTTCAAAATATAGTGTGTTAAGAGACAAATGGGTTATAAGAAGAGGGAAGGAGGTAGCATTGGGGTGGGGCAGGGGTAGATAGGAACCACGGAGGATAAGGGGGGGGCGGTGGAGAAATGTCAGGCCAACCTTAAAATTATTTTAATTAATTTATTGATGATAAAAAATTTAATTATGATTTATGAACATAACGGGCTTACAAAGGATCTCATTCATTTGTTTCATTACTATTTTTTTTAGCACAGTGTCTTACTGTCGGTTGGGGTTGTACGATTATGTACTAATTTACTAATTACGCTAATGTGTTAGGGATGAGGAACTTTGAATTTAAAGGAATTGCACTCCTGAAAGTGGAAAACTATTTAGGAAAAAACCGCCCTCAATGCAACCGACCGGGATTGAACACCAAACTCTCTATCATCAACAGTCTAGTCTATTGCGAGAGTGGCGCGTTAGACTGTGCGGCCACCGAAGTTCATTTGATGATGTTTCTTGTGTTATCGCCCTTAGGAAAAACTAATCTTAAGTATAAGCATTGCCATTTGTAATATTTATATCTTCATTACATTAGCTCCATTTAATGGGTTGAAATAATTTTACAGAAAATAATAATTGAATATTTGCCGTTTTGGAAAAAAATTTCCGGAAAAAAATATAGTGGAAATTTTCCATCTCACATTTCTAGCTGTGTTACACTATGTTACACTAATTAGCTAAGAATGGGGAGGATTAATTTTTTTAGGAAGTGTACCCGCACTTTCATGTAGAGAGAAAGTGGAAAACTATTTAGAAAAAAACCCCTCAGAACACTCAACTGGAATTCAAACCTCGACCAGTATGTGTCAAGGGAAGTCTGGTCTAACACGAAATTGACGCCTTAAGCCATGTGATCACTGAAGCAAGTGTTGATCATGTAAGGAACTAGTTCAGATGAAAGCGTTCTTGTCTAGTACTGGTTTAGAAGGTGAGTGCTTTAAATAACCGATGTCATTAGAATATAACAAAAAGGATTACCGGTTCTACGGCAAATGGCGTCCTTCTTCTGACCTTAGACCGGAATAGAAACAGATAAACAAAGAGTTAATGACTTCTTGCAGTTTGACTCAGTTTTGCGACATTCTTAGATGACGCACGTGAAACTTGGCGGGAATTATCCTCATCGCGGCAAAATCCATAATACTATATTTTTGTTAAGGCCCGTTAACATGATATTAGTTGACTAATGCAAGTACATTAACTTGGCTGCGCGCGCACAGCTTGCACCGTGTAAACAGACAAGCGAGCTACTAACAAACAAGTCCACTTGCAACTGAAAAAGTTGGTCACCTTCCAACTTTACTCTGTAATGCAAATAGACGTTTCAATATGACAGCAACTAAAAAAATTGTTGTGCAGGGGACACTTATTTGTGGAATGCTATGAAAAGAATGAGTTTTTGTGGAATTTTAAGCACTGGATTTATAAAGATGAGAATGAGAGGGATATTGCACTAGAGGATATTGTAAAGTTACATCAGGTGTACATATTCTCAAGTGTCTAAAATAAAATGTTACGTAAATATTGCAAATATGCCTTGTGAGAGAGATATTATTTAATATCGGTTAACAAATGCTATAAATAATTTTATCAAACCATTATTTTCTACCAATCAACGTGACATGTGTAATTTTTTTATACACAATCATAAAATTTAATACAACATTGTAGTACTATTATTAGTTCCGGCAACATAATATTCGTGTTATCGGCAAGTAAGGTATGAAAGGTCGGCAGTTTTCACGCGAAATCACCGGCACGCTTTCCAATCTCCATATTTTACACTTTAACCAATCTTTATAAGTTTTAATTAATAATGTTCAGCCCATACACTTCAAACACTTTGTAGTAATGCTTTGGCAACTTGAGTAGATACACAACATATATTATTATCTCATAGCAAACCAGATAATTTATATTTAAACCAATCTACAAATTAGTTTATAATTATTTTTGAAGAATTGTTAAGGCCTGCAACAAGATATTTTGTTATTAATATACCAACATTTAAAATAGGGTTGAAAAACTTGGGCCCATTAAAAAAAATGCCCAAACGAGTTTCGTTGTATTGAGATTTATTGACCTTATTTGAGTTTAATTTCATTTACCATGTATGTTAAGTGAGTTAACAAATCAAGCAAAATAATATAATAATTATTTGGGATCAACTGAAATATATTTTAATGTATTAAGGAATTAATAAATAGAAGACATACCAACTAATCACTATTTTTTTATGTTGTCTATATAAAACACATTTTTTAAATAGGTCAACTAGTTATGATAAATTGCGTTTACTGAAAAATTGTAATTTATTTGGCCACTTGTTCTTATTCTAAATTCACCCTTCCTAGCTCCTAACACATAAGCGTAATTAGTATATGCGTATAAATAACCTGAACGAGAAATGAGAGGCATTGATTAAAAAGATGGCTCCAATAGAGACACCAGTTAGCGCCACTTCATTTTCAGCCATGGGCTTAGATTATTATTATTATTATTATTATTAGCACCGCGTCTTACTACCCGTTCGGGTTATACGCACTTACGCTAATGTGCAATGGTAGGTTGATTGTGAGATGAAATGGAGGACCTACAGTTTAACGTGGAATCCGAACCACGGTAGAGGCCTGGCATTCCTCACATTCACAAGTTGTGATTAATACACATCTTGTCAGAGGTGAAGTAAGGGTTTGGCAATCAGATGAATCTGTGCCTGGACCGAGGATTGAACCCCGGGCCCTCAGCACAGAAGTCTGACACCTTACCCCTAGACCACCAGGTCACCATGGGCTTAGAAGCGATACTAAAACAAGTGAAAAATGTGTGTCAACACATCTAGCATGTTAGTAAGCTAATACTAGTAAATTTGCATTAGTCCATTAACACCGTGTCATACTAATTACAATAATGGTTTTAGGGACGAGGAAGGTTATATCTAGGTGGTCTAGGGGTAAGGTGTTTGAATTTTGTGCTGGGGGTCCGGGGTTCAATCATCGGTCGTGGCACAGATTTATTTGATTGCCAAACCCTTCCTTCACCTTTGACAAGACGTGTATTAATCACAACTTGTGAATGTGTGGAATGCCAGTCCTCCACCGTGGTTCGGATCCCACGTTAATCTGTAGGTCCTCCATTTCATCTCACAATCACCCTACCATTACACATTAGCGTAAGTAGCGTATAACCCGAACGGATAGTTAAGAGGTGACGCTAAAAAAAAAGTTATTACGAGTGAGTGTCTGATTTTTTTATTGATTTTTTTGCTCAGAGAAATCGTTGCTCAGCTGACACACAGCCAAGAGCAAATAGTAATGGACATCTAATTTAAATCAGTACTGCAGGACGTGTGAGTCAAAGATTCATTGTGCTAATAATACACACACGATAGAAGGGGCCTGCTATGGGAGGGCCTCAAGAAGCCGTGACCTTGGGTCAAGTTCAGATGAGAGATAATATTATTATTAGAATTTTCCTAGCTTTCTGGGAGATAGAAAAAAAGAGTTTACGAAACAGATAATGTTGACCGATAGGAAAATTTTCATGTGGATAACCTCAGCAATGATAGAGCGCTCTTAAGGCTTTGTCCAACATAGTTTTAAATTATTGTTATTATTATTAGCACCGCGTCTTACTACCCGTTCGGGTTGTACGCACTTACGCTAATGTGCAATGGTAGGGTGATTGTGAGATGAAAATGGAGGACCTACAGTTTAACATGGGATCCGAACCACGGTGGAGGCCTGGCATGGTTTTTAAGATGGTCATATTTATTCCTAATAAACTAAGCGTTTTAGGCTCAATTATCGGCACATCCGGAAAAAAAAAATTGTCACTGAGGGCATTCTAGAAAGTTGTCCGTACAGGGTGTCCAGCCAAACTATATTTTTAAATTCCCCGACTTTTCCAAGTTTTCCAGGTCCAATTTACTTTTTTTCCAAACCATTATATATCAATATTAAGTATATTATGAAAATAATCTTTTTAAGATCACAAATTAATATAGTGACTTTTTTTTTCTTAGATACATACACATTATGAAATTGTATCACTCAATAAAGGGATTAAAAGATTTCCGCCTCCGGGGAAATTGACTATTTTTAATTTAAAAAGTGATTTTAATAAAATCGTATTGAGTCATTAAAAGATTGCCTCGAGCAAGAAAGATTTAAAATAATTGTGAGACACAGTCATTCTTAGTTCCTTCTACTTAAGATGTAGGCCTAATCAAATTTTCGCGCATTTGAATAACCAACCATGACTCAACTTTGGCTAAAGATGCCGGCAGATTGGTGGAAAGACACTAAACTCACTTGTTGACCTTGAGAAGTGATATTAGTCTGTTCAACAGGGACAATGGTGTGAAAGTGATTCCAGGTAGGTATTAAATGGAAGAAAAGTGTTATTTTGACTATTGTGAATCAAAATACGAGGGTTTTTTTTATAGACAAAAATGTAAAAATTACCTGACTTTTCCATGATTTTTTCCTGACCAAGCAAATTCCCTGACAATTAACTGTTTTCCTGGTTTTCCATGTCGCTGCACACCCTGGATACCTTATCTCAGTTGGTAGTGCGTCCGTCTTAGAAACCAAGTGTCCCGAGATATATTCCTGGCCTGTCTTAAAAAAAATTAATATAGGTAAAATTTGTTTTTCATCTTTAACGTCTATAAATGGACGATTGGAAGACCGGGTACTGTGTCTGTTATATAAATGATTTAAGATAAGTTAAAAGTGATAATATAGGGCGTTAAAATCGATCTGTAATATTGATCCCCGCTAACACAAAGGTTTGGGTTCAGACCCCTGTAAATTTCAATCAAGGTGATTTTCTTCTGGGTTTTTTTCTAATTCCCGCTCTACATTAATGCGGCTACATTTCTTCTTATCAGTGTTAATCTTCCCTGTATTTTATAATAGTTATAGTCGTTGATAACTAGGGTTGCCACCCGAAACTAGATAAAGACTCATTCCGTTGGCCGAATGGTCTTTGGCGTGTCTCTAGAAATAGACAGACTGCCGATGATGGGTAGATTGGGGTTCGATCCCGGTCGAGTGTACTGAGAATTGGTTTTTCCTTGATTGTTTTCAACTCTCCTTCCACACAAATGCAAATATACTTCCCTTAAATTCAACCTTCCCCACCCCTAACATATTAGAGTAATTAGTTTATAGGCTTAATACCCAAGAGGGTAGTAAGACGCTGTGTTGATAAAATAAATAAAATAAACAAAAATAAGGAAAAGGAATTGGGAACTTAAAAAACTTTGTCATTTCAGAGCACTCTTATTTGAGAATTTAATTTGAAAGATTTGTAAAATAAAAAATATTTAAGTCTACTTATATATTTAAATAAAGTACTAGTAAATAGGGAGACATTTTAATTTATTTATAGTACCACCTCCTACTACCCGTTTGGATCATACATTTATGTACTTACTACTTAACTGATTTTCGGTATGGGATAGTTATATTTATATATGAAGTGTACCCGCATTTGCGTAGAGAAGGAGTGGAAAAGCATTTTGGAAAAACTCCCCTCAGTACACTCGACCGTGATTCAAACCTCGATCTCCCAGTCTTCAGCAGTCTAGTCAAACACGAGAGTAGCGCGTTAGACCACGCGGTCACAGAAGCGTCTTATTTTAAATTTTTAATATAGTTATGTGAAGTGTATTAGTTTAAAAAATAGAATGAGCTCTAATTATTATTAATTAAATTTATATTTTGAGTTTATTGAGCTGTGCTGTATTTTATTTCCAAAAACAATTAAATACATTGTGGCTTAGTCAATATTCATAATAAAATTAATAATTTCCGTCCTCTTGACTTAGGAAATTGTCATTTCTAGTCCGTAAATTTACAGAAGTCAAATTGTAGTTCTCTTAAAGGCCTAAAAAAACAATTATTTCTAATTTATTTTGTAAAGGTAAGAAAACTACCATAGTATAGCAAGATAAATGGTAGTTGAAACTTGTGTTTAAAAAAATATATGCAATTTTCTCGCAAAAACTTGAATATTTACGAATTTGTCAGAATAAAAATAATTGTAAAATGTAGGTCAATGCCTTTCTTCACGATATGTAATTCTCTTAGATATGGATTGTACTGTAGGTCTATCAATAATGTTGAAGTCCTCTCGTTGATTTGTGTTAAATATAAATTGTATATACTTCCATAAGAATATATTTTTTAACTCTGGTATTTTTTGCATTAATTTTTTCTTTAGTTGACAGATAGATAGATAGATTACGTAACGGGCTGCAGTTTGCCCAAAGCTCGTCTTTAGGGTGGTTTTCACTAAATGATTTTCCACTATTTCTTTACGCAAATACGGGTAAACTTGATCTAAATTCAACCTTTCAATACCCAGACAGATTAGTGTAATCATTCTAGATAAGTAAAGCCCTAACGGGTAGTAAAACACTGTTGTATATAAATATAGCATTCAACCCGACGACGGTTGGTTGGATCCTCAACAGTTCCACCGTCAGATGTAAAGCCTAGGAAGCAGTGAAGATGCGTACTAGGGAAATAAGGAGTGAGGTAGTTTCCAGTTGCTTTCCTAACTAAGCCAGAAGGTATTACTTACTATAGCACATCAGTCAGTAAAGCCCACATAAATGCATCCACAAACCGACCTTACGAGCGACGCCTTCACTCCATTTATCGCAGGGACTGGCTGTATATTGAATGTTATTATTATTAATATCGTGCATACACCAACTGACCTTACAAACGACAATACCACTATTTCTAATTTATTTATTATGAATCTCAAATAATATGTGACGTCAAATAGAAGACAGTAGATCAATCAGTATTACGTCTATTTTCAATGCAGGTGTTACCGCTGTTTTCAACAAGATTATATAATACATGAACCGCCTGTAAAGGTATTTTGTTATTCTTTGATTAACCCATCCAAGGTGAAACGATTCATGGCTTTGATATATCTTTAAAATGTATTTATGTTATTCTTCACTTTAATAATATTCATCATATTTACCATAAGCTACGTGATGGAAAGATTTCAAAATCTATACTCAGCTATGGAACACACATGTAAGAAAGGTATAAATAGACGCAACGATTTTGAGAAGGTTAAGGAAAGAGTTTAGCTTTTTGGAAAGAAATAGATCGCGAACAACATTAATATACAGTCATTGCAACATTTGTTGATACTTATTTAACAGGATTAAAAGCCATAAGTCAACTTGTTTATACAATAGAGCGTCGATAATTCGGACTAATTGGGGTTCGACCCAATCTGGAATATCGATTTGTCCGGATTTTCAAAAATACAGTACTTACACCAAAAATTAAAAATTAATCATAGACAGGATACTTATGAAAACTCAGTGTTAAGATAAAAACATTTTCACTTTACTTAAACAACGAACTTACACATTGTTTGTTTGTCGTTAAATATCACAAATTCTGAAAAAATATAAGAAAGCCAAGATCTAACAACGAACATTATTCAGTTATTTTTTTAACAAGGGTTTAGGTGAGTTTTCTGGAAGCTATGTCTTTGACATTGATACCACTGTGGTTATTTTTATAAATAATAATTTTTCTTGGCGATTCGAACTATCGACGTTCCAGATTTTTTATTTCAGAATTATCGACGTTCTACTGTATTCATAAGTCAAGCGATGGGTTTTTCTTATGATGATTTTATAAAATATGCCAGTTTTGACAACTTTCGAAGAAATGTTAATAATTGTGTCTGCTGTACTATCATTTTGCGTATTGTCTGTAAGTATCAATATGGTACGATCTAAGAATACTTAATATTGATCTCGGAGGCTGTTAAAATATTATAATAGCCAGTTCGATTCCAGGCTAGTAAGGGAATAGCAAATATAGTGTATTATTAAATATCATCATTATTATTACTATTAGCACCGCGTCTTACTACCCGTTCGGTTTATACGCACTTACGCTAATGTGTAACGGTAGGGTGATTGTGAGATGAAATGAAGGACCTACAGTTTAACATGGGATCCGAACCACGGTGGAGGCCTGGTATTCCACACATTCACAAGTTATGATTAATACACGTCTTGTCAGAGGTGAAGGAAGGGTTTGGTAGTCAGATAAATCTGTGCCAGGACCGAGGATTGAACCCCGGACCCTCAGCAAGGAAGTCTGACACCTTACCCCTAGACCACCAGGTCACTTATTAAATATCAATCAGTAGTGTAACTAATTGAGTTATTTCCTATATCGCCTCAAATGTTCGTGGGCTCAAACCCAGCCGAGGTTGACGAATTTTTATTTAGTGATATAAATCCGTAGCACAACTTCCTTCGGAGGGGAAGTAAAGCCGTCAGTACTATACCAATTGTAGTATGTAAAAGATACCTGGAAGGTATGTGAAAATACCTTTCCCGGTAAAATTGGTAGGCCCTTTCGCTCTCGCTCATAGAAATTCTCGTGTGATGATTTAATCAGTCGGTTCATAAAGTGTACGTTAAATACCTCAAATAAATAAATCTCCGTAGGTTTCATTATTTATCACCACGTTTTAATACCCGTTCGGATCATACGTATATGTAATATTATTACGCTAGTGTGTTAGGGTTGAAGATGTGACATTAATGTCAAGCTAATTTAGTCCAGTTAACCAGCTAAGGCAGGTCAAAGATTTAATCCCGGGTGGTGGTACTAAGGATGCTTTTTTTCCGTAATGGTTTCCCACTCTCCCTCCACGTAGATGCGGGTATATTTTCATCTAAATTCATCTTCCTCATCTCTACCCCATTAATGTAGTTAAATGCTGTAGAATGTACGTGGTTGATTGAAGTGGTGTTAAAGAAAAATATATAGACATATAATAGACTTAAAATGATCATACGTTCTTGATTAAAGGTATAAATAATGTGTCTACATTAATATTCCTAGCCTTAATTATTCAAGCTCGACTGCCAATAGGAAGAAAACTGGTTCCAAGCGGTATGTTGTTGGTGGAGAGAGTGCATTGCTATTGCGTAAGTTGGTCGAGATTTTTGCTAGATCTTTAGTCAGATAAAGAAGGAAAAGAATGGCATTTAGCGGTTGGTATGATTAACATAACCTTAGCGTCGGAAAGACACGACTATGAACTAATAGTTACACAATGTTTAGTGTAAGAACGTTTAGAGTACACTCCATTCTTCCTGAACGGTAGCAATCTTGCCTCACAAGTTACAACTATGGTGTAGCATTTAAGATAGGGTCATCAAAGAGAGACTGTGAACTTTCAGGGTAAAGGCTGTGCGCATAAATCTGTACCGGGACCGAGGATTGAACCCCGGATCTAAGAACAAAAGTCTGACACCTTACCGCTAGGTCACCGATCATATTACTATAAATTTCACCAAGTAAATATTAAATAGGACTCTATGGCTTACATCCATTACTGTTTCCATCCTGTAGTTATTTTTTTATTCAGGCCGTATATTTGACACTACCGGCTTGCTAGGCCTGTTGTAGCTTCATATAACTTATAATATAACTTAAAACTAGGGCAAGCACAACATCCAGTCTCCAGCCATAAATTTATCAATGTGAAAGGGTAAACCAACATTTCACCAATGATAAATTTCTCGCCTCGAACCCGGGACCCTTTGCTCAATAGTCAGATGCGCTACCGACTGAGATAAGGTGTAGGATGGGTCCAATTTATATTTTAGGCCCTTCTTTGACACTTATGAAAGCTACTAGATCTACTTTCACGTATTAATACGACGGGTCATGTTATATGCGGCTGTCACTTATATATAGATTATGTAAAAATCTATTATTGAACACTAATAAGATAGTAACATTTTATTAATATAGGTTACAAAAAATATTTTTCTATTTTGTAAACGTCAATTCATCTGAAAATTGGATTATGGTTTTAAATTGAACACACCTTCCTGGCTGTAAGAATAGAGTGTGTTTTTTTACATCGCATCTAACTACCCGTCTAAAGTTTAGAAGATCTGCATTTAAATTACATTAAATGTGTAGGGATAAGACAGGTAGTAGTAAGAAGAAATATACCCGCATTTGCGTGGAGGCAGAGTGAGAACATTTCTAGGAAAAAAAAACCTAGCACTCTCCGTATCAATATCCGGGCTTTGAACCTTGACCTCTTCTTCATCTGCAAGCCGAGTAGGCGAGCCTGACCTTTTGTTCATGCGCCAATCTGTGCGGGTTGCACAACTAATTACGTCACATTAACACTACGCTAATAGCTGGACTAACCCGCATTGTGGTCTCTCGAGCTACTTTCGTGTTGGACTAGACTGCCAAAGACAGGCATATTGGGGTTCGATCCCAGTTTTGTGTACTAAGGGTGATTTTTCCTAAATGATTTTAGGCTCATTCCACGCAAATGCGGGTGCACTTCATCTCAATTAAACCTTCCTAACCCTTAAACCATTAGTGTAATTAGTACACAGGCGTATAATCCAAATGGTAGTAAGACGTGGTGGTAAAAAAACTATAAAAAAACTGGGCTTATAAATTATTGTTAGAGCTCCAAGAAGACATCAAAGGAAATACTTGTTGTTGCCCATTCATGACAGTTTTGGTATTGAGAACGCATTCTATTAATTGGGATATTAGATATATTTTAAAAATGTTACATTTGGAGCATCGTGCTATATGAAGCAGAAACTTGGACTCTAAAGGAAGATGGAAAAGAAATACTTGACGAGCTTTAAAATATGGTCTTGAAGAAGACTTGAGAAGATCAGGTGGACATACAGGATGACAAATTAACAAGTCCTAAGAAAAATGGGTGAGAAGAGAACCATTTTGGATGTGATTCTTCAGTGCAAAGCAAACGGGATCGAACACATCCTTTAGAGGAACTGTCTTCTGCACGACGTCATAGAAGGAAAGGTTGAAGGAAAGAGGAGATTATGAAGAAGGAGGTTTTAAATATTGGATTACATGAAGGAAAGAAGAATATTCTGGGAGCTGAAGGAGGGGGCAAAGGACAGAGCACATTGGTGGTCTAAGCACACTGAGAAAAGGAATGAACCTGCCGTAAGACAGAACACCTAATGATAATAAAAATCAAAAGCTATAAGATTCTCAAACCAGAGGTTTATTTTTATGTCAGGGGCTCCCAAAGTTTTAGTCTTAAGAGACCTTGAACATTCAATAACATCAGTTAAATTTTACAATCATAAAAGAAAAACCTCATATGCTTTGGTTGCGCCTTTGGCAAACGGTCTTTATTCTTTTTTTTTTGCACAGCATCTTACTACCCATTCGAGTTATACGTGTATGTACTAATTACTCTAATGTGTTAGATATGAGGAAGGTTTAATTCGGGGTAAGTGTACCCGAATTTGCGTGGAGAGATAGGGAGATTTCATTTAGGAAAAACCACCCTCACTACACCCAACCAGGATCGAACCACGATATCCCCATCATCGGCAGTCCAGTCTATTACGAGAATAGTGCCTTAGACCATGCGGCCACAGAAGAGGGTTTTATTCATATTTGAAAAATTAGTTATCATAATTACTGATGCTATAGTAAGTGGGAAAAACCAATAAATAATATTCTGAAATTGCCTCACGGAGCTCAAGGGCTCTGCGGAACACAGTTTGAAAAACGCTGGTCTATGCAAGAGCAAAATTGGAATCAGTTTAATATATTTTTCACCGTAAAATATATTATATATGGGCCTATGTATATTTTCGATTTTATTGTATATTTGAAAATATGTCAATTCCACTCTTATTTAAAGTAGAACGTCTGGTTTTAGCTGAATTATTTAACTAAGATAGGTACTATCACTGGGGCACAGACAAATAATTTACCCAGACACTCAACCTTCAGGTTAAAATGGTTGCGCTCCTTTTGTCAATTTGAGTCCTTCACCACTAGGATCGCTGCGGTTAGTCCTATCATCACCCAGCAGTGACACTAGCGAAGCCCAGTGTTGAAGGACTCAAGCTGGCAAAAGAAGCGCAGCGAAATCCCCGTAAGGTTGAGTATCTGTTTCTTACTTGTCTGTGGCCTGGGGCTACTGTGCTCTTCGGTGACACTTGTAAAGATAGTAAAATAATCTAATATTCAAATGATTTTCAAATGTAAAAGTGGAAAATAATGTTTGCAGGCCACTCACTTTGGTGGCCGCATCGTATAGGGCGCTTTTCTCCAGTAGACTAGATTGCCGGTGACGGGGAGATAAAGGCTCGATCCCAGTCGGGTGCTCCAAGAGTGTTTTCTCCTATATGGTTTTACACTATCCCCCCAGCAAATGCGGGTACACTTCCTATAAATGTAAGCTTTATAATCCCTAAAACAATTAGAGTAATTATTAAATAAAAGTTAAACACTAACTGGTAGTAAAAAATCATTATCATCATGAACAGCTTCCAACCAATGGCTGGGTCTGTTTGGAAGATCCTTGACTCAGTCCTCCCCTCCACATCCTTGACCCAATCCTCTCCTCTACACTCCTCCTTACTCCCATCTTTCCCTTAGTCCTCCTCTTGGCCTCCTAACCCCCTCCATATCTAGCATCCTCCTAGGCATCTTTAAAAAAAATATACTATTCTAAAAAGGACAACATATTTTTCTTCTCCCAAGTTTTCAGGAAGGCCACCTTCGCCTGATAAATAAGGGCTGTTAAGAGAGATAGAACGTACTTCCTGGACAACATCCTTGTTCTCGTCAACATTAGACTGTTGATACGAAGGGGTGTTTGAGGTAAGATATCTAGAACGCAGGTTTGAAACACACGCAACTCAAATAACAACGAACAAAAAGGTTCATTTGTTTGTGTTATATATTTTTACTCATATGTGACCAAACATGAACATTAGTGCCGTGAAGCTGGACCTTTTGGATAAAATTTAATACTAACTCAACCTAACAGAATTCTGTTTCATTCGATTGTGCCAGAAAATGAACATTTGTTCTCTAAAATTATGCATTCTAGAAAATATATTTAATGTGGTGGGACAACTTGAGTTTTCCCTATTCTGTACCCTGTAGAAAGCTTGAGCGAAAGTTGATCCGCCACATTAAAATGTTATCTAAAAGACCTAGTTTCACAGCACATATGTTCATTTTTGGCCACATGTGAGCACAAATAGAGCACAAACGATCGAACAGAAACAAAAATTAAATTTCGGCAATGTGGAACGTAACAGGAGAATTAGTACGTGTATGATTAATATTTGCTTTTGACCTGTCCTTCTATTCTTAAGAATTACCTAGTACTAGTTCTAGTTCTAGTAAATACACCCCATCGTCTGCCTGGATATAAAAAAACGTAGTTTAAAGCAAACGTTGCTAAGTGATTGGGATTTAAAAAGGCCTCCTCAGTAAGCGAGAAATTGCCACGCAGACTTTCAACTCTAACGCAATCTTTAATGCTACGATGCGTCATTTCAGAAAATGGTTCATGCCAAAATAAAGTTGAAACAGAGCTCTTTTTCACTAAAAAATACTATATTTTGAGTTTTATTAATAGAATAAAATGGGTAAAAATATGACATTAACTCATTTTTAATGATTTTTAGAGCTTTATTTGCAGATATTTGATGGAAAAGGGTTCAAAAATCTAGCCTTTCTCTAACAAGAATAAATAGCCAGAGCTATTATTTATGCTTATTATTGGGAATTACTCCATCTAGATATCATATTCTGAAAATTGAAAATTGATACCTGGACACGGGAATCAAACCCGGGACCTTTTTGGCTTAGTATGCCAATGCTTTAACCACTAAGTTATCCAGGAATCGTCCCATGCCCAGGGTCATTCCTCACTAATATTTTAAGGCAGAGCCTTTGATGGACGTGTAGAAATCGTCGGCTACAATTATGTGCTCATATAATTTTCAGAATATGATATCTAGATAGAGTAATCCTCACTAAAAGCATAAATAATAGATTTGGCTATTTGATTCTTAAATATGCAATCCCGTACAATTATAATAGTTGTACAAATGGCAGTAATAATCCAACTACCAAGTCAAAGGTGGCTGCGTTATCTGATAGCTCGTGATATTAAAAAATCACATACTTGTAGCCGACGATTTCCACACGTCCATCATAGACTCTACCTTAAAATATGAATGAAGAATGACCCTGGGCACGGATCGAATCCTGGATAGCTCAGTGGTTAGAGCATTGACGTACTAAGCTAAAGGTCCCTGGTTCAATACCCGTGTCCAGGTGTCATTTCTCAATTTTCAGAATATTTCTCAAATAAAATAGTATTTTTTATAGTCCCACAACAGAAAATATTCAGTATATATATATATATATATATTCAATATATATATATATATCAATATATAGCAGGCCTGGCATTCCACACATTCACAAGTTGTGGTTAATACGCCTCTTGATCAAAGGTGAAGGAAGGGTTATTAACAATTTAATCTAAGGGTTGGCTAAGTGTGAATGAACTCACGTTGTGTTGGGAAAGATAGATAGATAGATAGAGAGAGAGAGAGAATAGAAAAACCACAATGAGAAGCACGTTTGTAGAACCACCCATCAATGTACCTGTGCAGGATTCGAGCACTTACCTTCCCTTCAACAGTGACCAAGTGCAATAAGGGTCTAAATCTTTCGATTTATTTATCATGTGCCTTCTGAATGAAACCGATTTGTACAACTCCCAAGACCAACTTAGGGTGTTCGAAAACAAGGTGCTTAGGAAGATATTTGGTCCAAATAAGGGATGAGGCTTCTGGGGAATGGAGGAGGCTACATAATAACGAGTTATATATCCTGTACTGGTCACAGCACAGTTTTAAGATAATCGAGCCTCGTAAATTACGGTGGGCAAGACATGCTGCGCTAATAGGGCTATAAACACGCGTTCTTTCCCGCGAGAAATAATATGTGTTAGTGGGCGCTACCACGCGCCAAGATTTGAGCGCGGGAAGGTTTTGTGATGCTCTTTCCTGTGTTGTGTCGTTTACTCTATTATTGAGGTTGCACTAATCCACGCCACGTGCTTTTGCTTAAACTGTGTTTAATAATATGTGTGTTAAAGTTGATACTATATTCATAAGTGTATTAATGAATGAATGAATGAATGAAACACGAATGAGATTCGTAATTCTGGTAAAGAGTTCTTAAACGAATTTACAGCTATGTTTAAGTCTCCCCACCATTGTGGAAAGTGAAATACGTATAAGGAGTATGTGAATATAGCCTATCTTCTTTTTCTTAAGATGAGTAACCTGGTGGTCTAAGGGATAAGGTGTCAGACTTCTATACTGGAGGTCCAGGGTTCAATCCTCGGTCCAGGCACAGATTTATCTGATTGCCAAACCCTTCCTTCACCTCTGACAAGATGTGTATTAATCACAACTTGCGAATGTGTGGAATGCAAGGCCTCCACCATGGTTCGGATCCCACGTTAAACTGTAGGTCCTCCATTTCATCTCACAGTCACCCTACCATTACACATTAGCGTAAGTGCGTACAGCCCGAACGGGTAGTAAGACGCGGTTCTAATAATAATAATAATATTTTCTTAAGCACCGCATCTTACTTCCCGTTCGGGTTATGTGCTTGAGTACTAATCTCACCAATGGTTTAAAGGTTTAGGAAGGTTATATTCAGTTGACGTGTACCCGCATTTACACGGAGGGAGAGTGGAAAATCATTTTGAAAAACCCTCAATACACTCAACCAAGATTCGAACCTTGATCTCCCAGTCATCGGCAGTCTAGTACAGCACGAGAGTAGTGCGTTAGACCATGTGGCCAACAAAGCGGGTAGCCTACAAACTAAAATAATCCTATAGCTGACACAGCACTAAATCTTCTGAACATCAATTAAATTAATGGTACATTTTTCGATCATAAATTGGAATTGAATCCGGGACCTCTACTGAGTAGTTTTTTTTTATTTAGCACCGCGTCTTACTACCCATTCGGGTTATACGCTTAAGTACTAATTACACTAATGGATTAGGAATTGGGAAGGTTGAATTTAGAGGAAGTGAACCCGCATTCGCGTGGAGGGAGAGTGGAAAACCATTTAGGAAAAACCACCCCCAGTACTCAGTAGTTAGTGTCTAATAGAAGGAGTATATAATGTCTTAGAACCCCTCCGTCCATCGTTACATATATGCACAACAAAAAACCACTAATTAATATCCTTAAAAACTCTTAAAATAAAATCTATAGTCCAATTTTCATTTGAAAATCCTAATCTGACAGTTATATCTGCTTTCACATATTGATATGTTATATCATGTCATGTGATCTGCAAGTGTCTTTTTTGATTGATTTTATAAATACCTACAAAATAACATCAATGAAATGGTAAAATTTTAATAAATTTAAGCTCCAAATAAATATATTTGTATTTTATATAAGGCTATTTCTAAGAAAAATTGAATTATACATTTGGGTCTCAATAATATCTCTCCCGCCCCCTTCTACAGTTTTATTTAAAAAGGTCAACACACTCACCCCACGTGCCGTTTCCTAAGTCTGATGGTTTCTTTTTTTGGCAGCTGCTCTAGCGAATCCATGGCTCTGAAACTAGTAGTACACACCTTCTCTGCCTCGTCTCTACCAACGATCTGACTCGATATCTCGTCTCCTGGACAAAACAACAGCGCTGTAGTCGAGTCACCTTGGGGTAAAAAACACTAACCTTCCTTTCCTCGAGTCCACGAGTTGCCGCAAGGAATGGCGAGCCGCCCAGACTGTTTGTCACTTTTATTGCGCGCGCATCGGGGACGAGAAGAAAAGAAACAAAACATAATCGAGCTTTGAGTGCGTGCGCACCAATGTTCTATCTTTCTCTTGTATGTATTATCACGTTGTTATTGAACGCCACATTCAAACGAAAGAGAAATTAAAACACAATGGGATTAAATTAAGTACAAATTAGAGACACAAACAAGATAACGTAGAACGGAGTCAAGTTTTTTTTTAATTTTCTATGTTTTGAGATTGTAAGAAAATCATTCATTTCCCGCATGATTTTGATAATAGTTGATAATTTTAGTGATTGTAAAGATTAATTGACTTTCACTTACTAAGCTATTTTAAAAGCTGTCAATTTTGATTGTATATCTATATTTTAATTGGTTTAGTAGCCTTTCTATTGATAACAATGAAGTGATGGAATAAAACCGATGACACTATTTCCTAGTTATTTAATAACATACACACAAAAAAAAAACTCGCTAATCACACTTCATGTTTTTTAATATATAAAAGATAAAGACTTCAATCAAACAGAACTGACATGTGTTATATTTAAACCCTTTTGTTAAGGACAACCTGTATTAAGGTGAGTTCACAACTGTACGAAAGACCAAATTGATCAAATTATTTTATTTTATTTTTACCACCACGTCTTACTAACCGTTTAACTTATGCACTGATTATACTAATTTGCTAGGGATAGTGAAGGTTTAATTTAGAGGAAGTGCGGTCACATTTGTGTGGTGGGAGAGTGGAAAACAATTTAGGAAAACCACCCTCAGTGGACCCGACTGGGACCGAACCCCGATCTCACCGTCTTTGGCAGTCTAGTTTAACACGAAAGAAACAAAATTAGTATTCCTTTAACACATGCTTATTGGTATTTCTGACCACCAATTTGGGCTAATGGTCAGAGTTTCTAGCCACAGATCAAGAAGTCCCGGGTTTAAACCCCAGCTCTTCTAGAATTTTCTGTAAAGCAGTGGGCCAACTCAGCCTCGTGAGGATAAATGAGGAGCTACTTGAATGAAAAAGAAGAAGCTCCCGGTTTAGAAAACTGAGGTTAATGGCTGTAGGGCTAGCTGTGCTGACCACATGACGCTCTTTAGCCACAGAGATTGGCACTGTCTTCGCCAACAGACGGTGGAAGTTAAGTCGGTATAGCTCAATTGCAGGATGACGTCATAGAGTTGTATTTCCGCCGTTGTATGAAACATATGTTCGCGGAGAATTCAGCGCGAAACTGACCACTGCTCCGTTTGAGAGGAGAATCATTTCAAACGCTGGCGGTAAACCGGAAATATCTGTCCAACCACGATTATATTCGGTATCAATAATACAGGAATCAGATTGACATCGGGCCATCCCCTTTTATTTCTGGTGTTGCTAGCCAACTTTCAGAGGAGGTAACGAATAGTATTGTCACGCAGCTTTATCTTTTGATTAAGAACAAACAATGAAAATGTTTAGAGTCTGTGGTATCAACGACCCCAATATCTAAGATACTATTTGATATAAACAACACATTAAATAAAACTATTTCAATAGACTATAGATATTAAAAATAAATAAATACTCATAGTCCAAATTTTGGTTGAAAGACCTTTTTTTATAAAAATAGAAAAATAATTGTTTGCAGTTAACACTGATATAATTTAAGTATTAAGACCGTTGCCTACCTCTGACGTCACTGAGGATTAAGATAAGATTTCGCATGATACTGAATTTACATTTTATTCAGCGAGTTTAAAAGATAAAACGTTGAAACAAAAACGATAAATTCTTAAATAATTCTAAAAATAGTTCTACAGTGCCACTAAATTATAGTTTTTATCTTAAAGCAGTTTTTTTTGTAAATTTATTTTTAATAAATCATCTACATCTTAGGCTATTAGGCGTAGTCATGAAAATGTCCTGTAGGAATCTTCCTGCCTGGGTGTGGATTAAAAAAGTTCGTGGAAGCATATGTCTATCTAGAAAAGGAAACAAGAAAAATGTATATTTAAAAAGAACGTAAATAATTTCAAGGAGCAAAAATTATAGTGACTGTGTAAACTCGTCAGAGGAAGAGGGGAAGTACTATCCGTAGATAAACTTGAGGCCTCACGGGGTGAACTGCTCATTTTCTTCCCTGTCTTTATATTCCGTACATTGTTGTTTAAGTGTGATAGCGCTTAGACTGCTTAGGCGAGCCAAGTTAAGATGCAACCCGCTTCTCAAAATATCTCCAAAATCTCCAAGTAGGCAACAGAGTTAATAGTCGTATTTTATAGATATTAATAATATGTACTAAAGGTAAAGTGAACTTACCTATGAACACGTGAAATTAGATCTAGTACCTTTTATATTTATCAGATATGTCCTTCCTATTAAGATTTTATTGTATTTTCGAAGTGTTGTAAGTTTCTGGTAGGAAAAACAGTATTTAATAGTAACAAAAGTGTGTGAAATACGCGATCCACAACTATCAATTTTGAAACATATTTTTAATAGCCTACCTATGAAATGATACTATGACTTTAGAAACTAAATATCAATATTGACCGAAAAAAAATGTGTTTGTATTTTTTAAAAGGTTATTTCTACCAAAATGTAACTATATAATTTATGGAAAATTCCTTCCTTATTACCTTAGGTCATTCCGTGGGTCATCTGTCCGGCGAACTACGGTCTCCGGGGCTGAAGTTCGAAGCTTGGCTGGGTGTACGAGAGGTGTTTTAAACATGTAATTTAGTACTGCGATTATCTCATTTCCAAACTAAGGCGGTCTAACTCTATCCAAAACTACGTTTTCAATCTCTCTTCCTTTGGTTGAATTAATAGTAAATAAGCTTGTTTATAAACATGATACTAAGAGATCTTAAAATGTCTGAGTAATATTTTTAACCACTTTGTTTGTTTTTCAAACGTATCCCATAGAGAAATGTTTTCCCTAAATAAATATATTGATCTTTACTCCCTGGCGTCAGTTTTAACTGTCAACACCATCGCTGTCGGAAAAAGATGCGTGTGGTTTTATTAGTGCAAAACAAATTGGCGATCATTGGCTCTTTCAATCAGACCGTTGCGATGCGTGGAGAACATAATGGAGTAAGCTGAAATTTTGTGATTGGCTTAGAGATCGTCACGTGACCACAATTATTTTCTCTTCTCTTTTGTTTTTTCTGCGAACGTATGGATACACGTCATAAAGATTAACCAATACCATGAAATGAGTCGGTTTAGTTTTCACATATTTAAAAATAGCTTTATGGTCTTCAAAACTACACTACCTCCATAACAATATACAACTTTATGTTGTGAATTAATACGTAGATCACTAATAGGGTGATGAAAGTAAGGGGTAAAAGCAGGATACAGACGAGGAGTGACAAGGATGGACAGGGGGAGGAATGAAAGGGTGAGAAAGAGAGAGAGAATGAAGGAGGAACCCCTGCAGAATAGGATAAATAATACGAGATTGAAGTGGTATGGACATGTGAAGAGGATGGAAGAGGGGAGGATTCCAAGGAGGATGCTTGAAATGAAGGTGGCTGGCAGGAGGCCAAGAGAAGACCCAGAGAGAGGTGGACAGAGGGAGTAGGGAGGAGAGGAGTGGATTGGGCCAGAGTGGAGGGAAAAAGCTAGGTGGGAGGACAGGAGTAAATGGAGAGGCTTATGTTCGAGACAGATCATGCCGGTGGCAGGAAACTGTCAGATGATGACGGTGATGATCACAAATGGCCCCTTTGCCAAAAAGATAATGCAAACAGGGTGTAGGTGAAGTATTCTGAATTTCAAACCATGGTATAATCTCCGTTAACAACTAAAGCGAAGATATGGTATATTTAATTTATCTTAAATGATGTCAGGGACTCCTTTCTTGGTGGAAATACGGAAAAATAAAAGCACGACTGGCTGTTCTAAGATGTTAACATTCTCTATAGCCGGACAGTCGTATAATATCTTAAGATATTTATTTTGTTGAGGGATTTTTAAAAATGTGGTTTAGCTATCATCTTTAAATCATTAAATTTAGTACCACGGTATAAATTATGTTTTCAGTTTTGAGGTATGGTAAAGTGTTGAGGAGGTGAAATGGAATTCCATTTACAGTGGGCCCCAATTACCCGTTACTCACGGGACTGGGAAATGGTTGTAATACAAAAATAGTTTGGATAATAAGAGCAGCAAAAAGAAATTACTAGAACATAAAAAAGTAAAAACATTATGTATTATGGTTTAAAAAAATTGAAATGTTTTTTCTTTTACTTACAGTCTGCAATTTAAATGAGTAAACACTCCAGCTTCGGTGGTCGTATGGTCTACCACACTATTCTCGTAGTGGGCTAGACTGCCGATGACGGGGAGAGCGAGGTTCGAATCTTAGTCGGGTGCATTAAAGATGGTTTTACAAAATTGTTTTTCACCCTCCTTCAACGCAAAGGTGTGTAAACTTCCTCTAAATATAACCTTACTAATTCCTAAAATCATTAATTTAATTAGTACATAAGCGTATAACCCAAGCAGGTAGCAAGACGTGATGCTAAAAATATATGATAAATCGGGTGGTCAAGTTGTACGCATAGATAACCCAGGTAAAATTTACTGACAAACAAAATACTAATTGGTTGTCAAATTTACTGACAGACAAAATATTAATTGGTTGTCAAATCTGCGATGAACAAAATACTAATTGACTGTCAAATCTACTGACAGACAAAATACTAATTGACTGTCAAATCTACTGACAGACAAAATACTAATTGATTGTCAAATCTACGATAGCCAAAATACTAATTGTTTGTCAATTATGCTCCCAGAATTGTCTTTTTTCCTTCAAATAGTTGAATCCTCCGACTTCCTAGCTCCTCTTTCCCTCAACCTTTCCTTCTATGACTTCGTGCAGAAGGAAGATCCTCCTTAGGATGTCTCTGATCCAGTTTTGTTTTATACAGAAGAATTACTTCCAAAATGGTTCTCTTTTCACCCACTCCTCTTATGAGTTCTTAATTTTTCACCTCACATGATATTCTCAAGTTTTATCCAGCACCACATTAGCTACTATCAGGCATAATAAATGTTAAACACACTTTTTTTTTTATTTCAGAGACATTAAAGGTCAAGATCCATCATGTTTACGAGTTTTAAAATGTTAACAAATATAATACTTTCTATATACAAAAAAGTAGACTTAATTTCTGATCAGACACATAAAAGTGTCTGAGAAGCAATGCTGTAGGCCTACTTTACCACTCCTCCTACCCTTGGATTAAGTCGTTTATAACCATCCCTTAACCTCTATACTTTATTTGGTTGAACTTAATTATCCATAAGAAAAATTCTCCATTAAATAAAAGTAACCATCTTACCATCATAGCTTAGATCATCGTCTACAACTTATTCCAGCCTGTGGCTGGGTCAATTTTAGTAAAATGCCTTTATCCTTCAAACTCTCCTCCTTATTTAATTGTTTCCATTCTTCTCCTCACATTTGCACACTTTTTATCTTCTATTCCCATTTATTTCTTGGCATCCTCTCCTTCTCCATCCTCATTACATATTTATACCATCTCAGTCTTGCTTCCTCTAATATCTCATGTACTCCGAGTATTCAACTATGTAAACAAAATATTGTGAATCAAATAGCCAAAGCTTTTATTTATGCTTTTAGTGAGGAATACTCTATCTAGATATCATATTCTGAAAATTGAAAAATTACACCTGGATACGGGAATCGAAACCGGGACCTTTGCTCTAACCACTAAGCTATCCAGGAATCGTCCCGTGCCCAGGGTCATTCTTCACTAATATTTTAAGGCAGAGTCTATGATAGACGTGCGGAAATCGTCAGCTACAAATGTGTGATTTTATTAATATCACGAGCTATCAGATAATGCAGTCATCTTCGACTCGGTATTTGGCTTATTGCTGCCACTTGTACGATTATATAATTGGTTAGAGCATTGGCGTACTAAGCCAAAGGTCCCGGGTTTGATTCCCGTGTCCAGGTATCTAATTTTTAAGTTTTCAGAATAAAATATTGTGAGCCAAACTAACTGAGAATCTTGTTGTTTCAATATTGTTAACTTAAGATAAAATCCAATCACGAGATGTGTGTCAATAGTGAAGTCATGATAGACATCACGATGAGATGGGCTGATCTGAAGGTCTAACCTATTTACCAACCAATGAGAGCATGTGTTAGAAACTGAGCGCAAAACTGGGCTATCCGCGGATATAATTATTACAATTGAATATACATAATATGAAGAGCATTTGCTCACACAGGAACTCTTAGATTTAAATTAACAATTTTTATTCTGTATAGGCTTTTTATTTCTTAGTTATTTTATCTTATGAGCTATCTATATTTTTTTTAGTAATCATCTGTTTGATATTTTACATTAGTAATAGACTAAGAGCTATGATAGTAGGCTTATTATAAAGTGAAAAATTAAAAAGTACAAAGAATGCTTAAAATAGTTAAGGTGATTAATATCAAAATAAGCGTGATACAAGGTACTAATTAACTATTATTCTCAATATAAATCAATTCTAAATGAATAACTTAATACATTTTTAGTGAAAAAGAAAAGAATTACTCGTCCACGCCATTATAATTATGAAACACAACAGGCTGGAAATATATCTAAAGAATACATTATATATCACACACACACACACACACACAAGTCCAATAAGTGTTAATAAATACATAAATAAATTCTTGTAATCTTTTTGATGACCCTATTTATTATTTAATTTTTAACACAGCTTACAAACGATTCGGGTCCAAGCATGCACTAAGTACGCTAATGGGATAAGGATTAAGGAGGCAGAACTTTAGAGGTAATTTACTCAAATACATTTTTAGGGAAAGTGGGGGAAAATTGTAGGGAAAAAAAAACGCCCTCGGTACACCTAAAAAAAATTAGAGCTCCGGTCTTCCGGTAACTGGCTATCCAGTCTAAGACAGAAGTGACGCCTTAAATTTGGAAAGATCGGGACGGAATGAATCGCAAATTTTTGCCTACATGCCTTTTAATCTAGGCCCGCACTTTGCCTCAGATCGGATCGAATCTGAAATGTCACCTCTGATAGGAACGGAACGAACCGATTTGCCAGGGAGGGTATATTTTGACGGGTTTGAAGGCAATACGTCCCCAGGACCGGAAAATTGCATCATAGTCCACACTGGCGCTCAACTATACACACACCTGCTGATTTCCCGTCCCTAGGCGATTATTGTTTATTTTTGAAAATATCTTTAAATGAAGAAATAATTTAGTTTTAAACCAGCTTTGGTGGCCACGTGGTCTAAGGCGTCACTATCGCTAGAATCTAGGCTAACGATGTCGGGGAGATCAGAGTTTGGTCCCGGTCGGGTGTACTGAGGGTGGTATTTCCTATATGGTTTTCATCTCTCCCTCCATGAAAATGCGGGTACACTTACTTTAAATTAAGCCTACCTAATCCCTAAAACACTAGAGTAATTAGTATATAGGCGTATAATCCAAAAGGGTAGTAGACGAGGTATAAAGAAAAAAATATATATATAACAAATAGTGTTTTACTAGAAGCTTTTATAAAATAATTTCATTGATCAAATTTGTATAAGTACTTATTATTAATTATATTCAAATATAATATTTCTGTTTTATAAAAACAAATAATATATGTGAATAGGTTTATTATAATATTATTTCTACTCTAATAGCACTGGTACTGGTACACTTAACTGGAACACCATAATATTTTTTTTTGTTGCTAGTTTCTACAAAATAAACATTTCCACTATAGACGTATGACTCTCCTATTTAGAATATGCCTAGATAACATAAAATTGTAAAAGGGATTATAATAGAATATACATTTATAGCTTAATTATGTGTTCTGTCTTACGACAGGTCCATTCCTTTTGTCAGTGAACTTAGACCGCCAATTCACCCTGTCCTCTGCCTCCTCCTTCAGCTCACAGATTTTTCTTTTTTTCCTTCAAGTCATTCAATAGTTGAATCCTCATCCTTCTTAAACTTCTCTTTTCCTCACCCTTTCCTTCTATGACGTCGTGCAGAAGACAGTTCCTCTTAAGGATGTGTACGATCCAATTTGCTTTTTACCGAAGAATCATATCTAAAATTGGTTCTATTCTCACCCAATCTTCTTAGGACTTCATTTGTCACCCTGTCTGTCCACCTGATCTTCTCAATTCTTCTCCAGCATCACTATATATAACTATTTATATTTTATATTTTATAAGGTCATAACATTTTATTCCATGTGGTATTATTATTATTATTAATAATAATACTATTTTAAATAATCTATCTTATGATATTTTTCTTAGTTTTCACAATGGCAAATATTCTTTAATGAGAGTTGTGTTGTTATTGCCCTGAATGATAGCACGTGAGTAGCATATGGACATAACTACTTCAGTGGTTAAGTGCTTGTCCACTTACAAAGACCTTACATTTGCTAATGTACTGTACAGTTGTAATATAACGAGATTGTATACTTAAAAATAGACCATTAACGTCATAAACCCAAATATAAATTTAACATTAATGAAAACATAGATAATAATTTGAAAAGAAAGCTAGGGCAAATGAAGGATGTCAACCAAGTATTACTGAAAAAAAAAATAGTGGAATAGGGAGTGAGAGATATGATTTAAAATATTATTATTATTATTATTATTATTATTATTATTATTATTATTATTATTATTATTATTAGTACCGCGTCTTATTACCCGTTCGGGTTATACGCACTTACACTAATGTGTAATGGTAGGGTGATTGTGAGATGAAATGGAGGACCTACAGTTTAACGTGGAATCCGAACCACGGTGGGAGGCCTGGCATTCCTCACTTTCACAAGTTGTGATTATTTAAAATATTAAAGCCTAAAACATTCCCACAATGAATGCACGTCAGTTGGCTTAATGTCATTTGATCTAAAATCACCTAAAAATCAGTTTGTAGTTATTCAGCCTGAACACGTTTGCCCTCAAAACAAATTTCTAATAAAAAAAAAGGTTCTACATAATATTAAATTCATTGAAAGTCAGTTAGCTTAGAGTGATTCAACCTAAAAATCATTTAACATAAAGTTATTTGGTGAAAAGCAATTTTCCCTCAAATTAATTTTGAATTTTCAAAAAATCGACTTAAGTTAATTTTACAAAAGTTTTGCGTGCCTAAAATCACTTTGCTTTAAAAATAATTTCATACTAAGTCAATTACATTCATTTTAGTTCACTGCACTAAAAGAATAGTGGCGAGGAAGGTAGTATCTAAAAGAAGTGTACTTGCATTCGCATGGAGAGCGCAAAACCCTTCATTAAAATCACCCTCAGTACATCCAGTTGGCATTCAAACTCAGACCCCTCCTTCAACGGCCAACACCAACAGAAGCGGGTCCAACGATTTAAATATAAAACGAGTAGATCGTTAAAGTAGTTTTGTTTGATACAAAATAATACTTAACTACCCTACAATACATTTCATGAAATAATATAACCAACACCGTAACAGCTAAAATTTTTAAATACACCTTTAAATACATATTTTATAGTTAAAATATATATATTATAATTAAAAAATATCACCCGAGTCTTACTACCTGTTCAGGCTAAACGCTTTTATAATAATTTACTCTAATGTGGTAGAAATAAGGAAGGAAGCATTTTAAAGAAAATTCACCCGCATTTGCATGGAAGGAACGTGATTTAGTTTTACAAAAACACCACCCTCATACTAAGACTACAAAACACAAATAGTTTATAAAATAAATTAGTCCACATACTTTCAACAACCCCTTCGATTAAGTACGAAAAAAGTGTGCGTGTAAGTGTGTGGATGTTGTATCCATATATTTTAATATTTTAGTTAAAGAATTACTTGTTATAATTTATACTAAAACGTATTTGATACAGTCCTACCTCAAGCCTTTTTACTCTAGTAACTCACGCTACAATTATCTCAGAACTTATTTTTGCTTGCTCACATCGTTTTATCAAGTATATCCAAAACATATTGTACAACAGATATCAAACAAACTCCATTATAATATTGAACTACAATCAGAGGGATTCACAAATGCAGAAGTTAATTGATTAACATGGATTCGCGTTACAAGTATTCGTAAATACGAGCTTGCTTTACTTCGACTGTGACTATCAATGCCATCTATCAAGCGACACTTTAAACACAATAGATAGAGGGCGTTACTAGCAAACTGACGCACAGCCGATATAGTATCTTCACTTTTTTGTTAGTATTTAGTTTGAACTATTCTATTTAAATTTGAAACCGTGTCTTACTAACCATCCGTATTATACGCATACGTACTATCCTTATGAGAATTTATATCAAATACTATTAAAAAAATTATCTTAAGAAATTTGGACAAACTTCAGGCTGATACTTATAAAAAACTTTAGAAATGTACTATTAAAAACTATTGGAAAATACTACAAAAATTAACTATTTGAAACGACTACATGAATAAATTACTAGAAAATACTACACAAATAAAATATTGTAAGAAACTACAGGAATAAAACCATCAAAAGAAAAAAAAAAACCTCAAAACAAAATTGCGTGAAAATAAAGCTGCATTCAAAATCAATTTAAACTACTTTTTAAGCTTAACAAATGGAAAAAAATAACGTATAGATTATAAAGATAAGTAGTTTCAATTCTCAGAAAATTCCTTTAAATTTTCAGGTTTTAAGCTACTTGATTCTTTTTATAAAGTGTTGGTCTGTATATATTTATACATAGAAAATTACATTTTAAAACCAGTGTAAATGTAGACAATATAATTTTCATGTGGTTCTTAACACCATTAATATTGGATAATCAAATATTCGTTTTACATTTTCTAGACAAACATTATTCATAAAACTTCAATACAAGAGTCTTTAACAGTTTTAAATATCCTTCACATGGAATTAATAACAAATCAAATTCATAAGTCCAATTATTTTATCTTGTTGTTAGTAATATATTGTATTTTACAAAGACTCCCTAATATGTCACCTTTTTTACTCCTTTTTGTTTTTTAATGTACTGTATTTTCTTTTTGTAAGCATCACTGTTTGCTAAACAGTATATCATTTTTAATAATGCTTTTTCATATTTAATTAATTTATTCCAGTTAATAACTTTATCAACATTATATTTATCTCTCCTTACTAAACTTCACAAATGTGTTTAAAAAAAACGTAATATCAGCCCTTATATAATTTACGCCACCGTCGTATATATCAATCCAGGATAATCTACAGTTGGCGTCAGAAGACATACCACAGGGTTAGTTATCCCTACATTCACATCATATTGCCTATATTAAGGAGAGATAACAATTATCATACGTTCATGATAACTAATGTTGGTGGAAAAAACTGGAGATTTTCATTTATTTATATTTTATTTAAATACTTTATAATATAATATACTATACATGTGATATTTAAAAGAGAACAAAGGAAACATTATTACAATACAGAAAAAATATTCAAATTGATTGTTTGTTTATAATGAACATTAATAAATTTGAGTTTATAGGTTTCTAAAACATATTATAAATAAATGAGTTAGAGAAAGTGGTTTTATAAAGCTTGAAATACATGCAAACAAAAATTTGTTTATAAGTGTAGCTTATGTTATATATTATAAAGAAACCTTGACACATAACATAATATAGTTACAACGCATACTGAAAGCTGTAACTACAATCATGGCACAGTTTTAAATGTGTTTGTGTGTCGACAAAAGAGTGTCTTAAACAAAAAATACTAAAGTATTATATATATAATATATAGTTTCGATATCAATCAACACTTTTAGTGTAAAAGCTGCATATACACCTGAATTTAAATTGATTTGAAATTTCTTGTTGTACAGCGTGTTTTAAATATCTGAATATTTACACTAAAGGGGTTGTGATTGATTAAAATTAAACTTAGTGAGATATTCGTGGAGGGTGAATGGAACATTAATTAGGATAAAAACTCTTCAAATAAACCGAGATGGAACTCCACTTTCTCGTAAGCTGAAATCCGGTTTATTATTAAACTGATACCTTATGTCATGCGACCATTAGTCAAGATATTTAGAAAAAAACGTATTTGTTATTGTTTGTTTCAATTTAATAAGAAACTTAAATAGTAATACTCAAATTACTAATTTCAATACAGTAGAACTCCATTTATCCAAACTCCAGTCATCTGCATCGCCAAATATCCGGATTGTTATCAGAATTTTTTTTAAAAAAAAGGAAAATACTGTACAGTGATGAAATTTGTTGCGCTGTGTCCCTCCCTCCCTCCCCCCCCTCCAACTTCCAGGATTCAAATTAATTGTATTCTTGTTTACAGTAGCAATAAGTTTAAACTTACTGTATTTTTCTACCACAATACTATAATGTGATTCCACTTCAATGTATTATTACAAAAACAATAAAAAAAGTGATTTTAGAGTAAATTTTTCGTTTTCTTTCGAAACATTGCCTTAATTTAATGACCAAGCGAACCATCCGGATCACGTCCAGAACGCATTAATTCGGGTAGTTGGAATTCTAATATATTTACAATCTTGGCTTAAAAGAACGCTAAAAGTACATAGTTTATATTTTCTTACGAAATGACATTTAAAAAAATTAAAATTTTGTTTTTGTTATCAACATTGTAAATATTTTACTGAATTAATAGTGTTATTTTATAGGTATTAATAATATCTATAAAAAGTAACAGAATTCATCAAAGTATGTATTTTGTAACATTTTCCATGATTTGAGGTACATCCATTCATAAGAAAATTGGGATATAGCCTGAGTTTCTCATAACAATTTTTTTAAATCAAACTAAGGCTGAATTAATTAGAGATAAGAATAAAGGATATATTATATCTATAGTTCTATTTATGTAATAATTAGACTATTGTCAAGGCCGCACTAATACAGTAAGATGAATTGATATTTATTAAATAATAAAAAAAAAATAGGTCAAGGACTTTCAATAGGGCTATATGAAATATAGATAGGGTAACTTGCGTAAGAGTTTGTTTTATGGTCAAAATATTAAAACTTTAGATCACACGAGGTCATCAACGGATGCGTGAAGCAAAACACTATTAAATGAACAGATAAATATTATGGAACTAACAAAAATAGAATAAAACAGCCACTTACACGCGCTAACAGGCACGCGAGGTAAAGGTCAAGTTCATATACTGTATTCTGTCAGGGAGAACATATGAGAAAAAACTTTTTTATTGCCGTCTACATTGATAACATTTTACTACTTTATTAGTGTTATCTGATAGATATTCGTAAAAAATAAATCCATGATGTGAGCCCGAGAAGTGACCCATACCGGCCGAGCGCCGTTAGCGATGATAGTGTCGACATTGGCGGATAGAGGATGTCATGTGGTCAGCACAACAAACACTGCGAACCGCCTCGCTGGCATAGTTAACTAACGCGCTAGTTTCGTGTTGAGCTAAACTGCTGAGGACGGGGAGATTGAGGTTCAAATCTCAGTCGGGTGAACTGGGGGTGGTTTTTCCGAAATGGTTTTCCACTCAAATGCGGGTTCACATCCTTTAAATTCAACCTTTCCAATTCCTAGCCCATTAGCGTAATTAGTACTTAAGCGTATAACCTGAACGGCTAGTAAGACACAGTGCTAAACTAAAAAAACAAAAACAAACACTGCTACAGTTAATCTCAGTTTTCCAAAACCAGAGCTGCTACTTATGTATTCAAACAGGTCCTGATTTGTCCTCACTAAGCTGAGTTTAACCCTGTTCCAGACCCACTGCTTCACATATTTATTTTGGAAGCTCCAGGGATTGAACCCGGGACCTCTGGGTTTGTAGCCAGATCAAATATTAAAAGGGTACAGCTGTAGGTCGTGAGACTTGTTGTATATGAAAGTAGTTTCATTAATTTATGAATAATTCTTCTCATCTGAATCGGACTTAGGCCTGGTTTGCCGTTAACGGGAAGGTTGGGGTTCGAATCCTGGCCTAGTGTAGGCCCAATGAGGTAGTATTTAGTTAAATGGTTTCCCATCATCCTTTCTTCCCTCCAATGCGAACGCGAGTTCTTTTAATATAAGCTCTACCTTATTCATCCTTACTCAACTTGGTGTAACCTGCTTCGGTGGCCACGTGGTCTAAGGCGCTATTCTTGCAGTAGACTAGACTACCGATTACTGGGAGATCGAGGTTATATTATCAGTCGGGTGTACTGAGGGTGGTTTTTTCCAAAATAGTTTTCGGTTTTCCCTCCAAGAAAATGCTAATTAACTTCTTATATATTAAACATTCCTAATCCCTAACATATTAGTAATTAGTATGTAGGCATATAATACGAACGGGTAGTAAGAAGCAGTGCTAAAAAAGATAGGAAAAAAATTCGCAGCAGTGTTACGAAGAACTGTAAAATTATAATGGTTGAAAACCAACCTCTAGAGCATTTTATTGAGGGGAGAGAGTTTTTTCCCCCTTGCCAACCGGTACCAAAACTTTGATAGCCAAAATGTCAAATAAGTACATTCAACCCGAACATGCAAAATGGGAGAGCTCTATCATTCAACCCTCCTTGGAGATTTGATGCCTGAATAACCTAATCTATTTTTATTCCCTTGTGGTAGGCCAAATTTCCATTTCTGATATGAATATTATTTTTTCTAGTAAATACAAGCAATTTTTTTTTACTGTCAACATTAATAACTAACTATAGTAATAGTTACCTTTTTATGCATTTTCTTGGACTATGTATGTATTATGTATGTATATATGTATATATGTATATATGTATATATGTATAGCTGTATAGCTGTATAGCTGTATATATGTATATATGTATTTATGTATGTATATATGTATATATGTATATATGTATATATGTATATATGTATATATGTATATATGTATATATGTATATATGTATGTATGTATATATGTATATATGTATATATGTATATATGTATATATGTATATATGTATGTATGTATGTATGTATGTATGTATGTATGTATGTATGTATGTATGTATGTATGTATGTATGTATGTATGTATCCATATTTATTTTCCATTATAATTTTGTCAAGTTAACGCTTAATTTCTTTAATATCAATTTTACTATTACATTAAATACAAGTTTTAAATCAATCTTTCAAATTTTATTTTGCCAAATAATTTAACCAATTTCAACAGAAATATTTATATCTTAAAAAACTATTAAAATCTTTATAATATATTATATTATGACCTCCATATCACTTGCCAACCAGACAGGACTAGTCTGATACCTTATTATACTTATGTTCATTATGATGAGAGTTTTTTTTTAAAGATGACACTTACTACCGCTACTGCAAATATTAACGTAAGTACAACGAAGAAAACAATGAGATAACACATATACATGCTATTTACAGCTGGGTGCTTCCGGTATTTATAAATCAAGAAAGAGTTTAACCCGCAAAATACGATCTTCCTGAAGTTCTTCATGGCGTCTTTCAGAGTGAGCGCTCTTGGAGGCATGCTGGCCGGGTCGGCTCTATGTAACGACTGCACGATGTCGCAGAAAGGACAGTTGGGAAGCTGAGAATCTTCGGCACCCATGTTGATCCCTGTATGTACCGGTACAAAAGGGTTGGCGGTATGCTGAGTCCCCATCGTGAGAGGCGTGTTGCTTTTTCTTCTAGTGGGTGGGTTCTCGTTACTAGTGGCTGTGATATAAACAATAATACACCTTTATTATTACCACAATTGTGTATTAGGAACGAGGGGACTGAATTGTATACACCTCTGAATGGTCTCAATTCAAACTTTTATCAAAGAAACAACACAAATGAAAAAAAATTCTGATTTGTATCCACTAGAAATATCTGCGTTATATCCACTAAATCCTGAATCGAGGGGATCGGGCCAATAACATGATAACACTCATTTATGGAAAAAATGTGTTAGCGTGGATTTCAGGTAGCTTACCTCTTGAACTACAAGTGGTTTTATAGTCAGTAGATATTTTGAGGATAGTTAATATCAACGACTAATTTATTTATTTTAGCTAGATGTACGGGTTTTACAGACCTTTAAATAGTGAAAATATCCTAGTTAAGTTTATGAGGGTTATCATGTTTTTTGCCCTGACCTCCCCAATTTTATCAACTCTGAATAGCTTCCATTCAGACAGTTTTCAGATCAACAACTTTAATAAAAATCCGTAATTGTAACCACTTGCAATATATCCATCAAATCCTGAATTGTATCCACTCTGAATATAGTCTCCATTCAGACATTTCTCAAATAAACATCTTTAATAAAAATCCTGAGTTGTATCCACAAATGACGAATTTAAGTCTTAAGTCTTATCGAAGAAACTTACGGACGAAGTGTAGAAGCTTCGTCACACTTCCAGTAGAGTGCAGCAGAATAGAATTGTCTTAGCTCACTACGTGATTACTAGAGTTTAGCCAAACCAGTATGTTATTTAATTCTTCAAACTATTTAAATTGAAATTTGTTTTAACTTAATTTAACAAATATAAGTATTGTAGGGTAACAGCAGCTAAACGAACGAACGTGAAACATAAAAAAACATAATTTGCAGACAAAAGTTTTGTGTTATTATATAAATATTATGTAATTTTTTTAGATATCAATCAAAAATATTTTTACATATTTAATATTAATGTACACTTTTGTTTTTGTATGTTCTAAAAGATGCTTCAAAAAGTCCATTGGTAGTCAAAAGAAAAAAAAATATTGAAAAATTCGCTTTAATCTAATCCAATCTAGAGGGAAAAGAGACCCTTTTGATGCCTTTGGGCGGGATTTTGGTAATGTGAGTTGACAAAACTTATTTGCTCATGTACTCGGCACAGTGAGATATATAGTATGCTACGGCTGACAGGAGATGAACACACTATCTGCAATTGTACCGAAACATCCAGTTCAATGACTTCAAACTACTTTGTCGTATGTTAGGGACGCGCGGGGCAGACCCTGGCTTTCAAATCTCGTGTTTCTTATGGCACCAACGTGATACTGAAAAGATTAGTGTTTAGAAATGACTACATGCTGGTCCATCCTTAAATTGCAGTGCAGGTCTTATGGAGCATTTATTTACCAGATTCTATCCGCTTGAGACACATAGATAATTTTTATTTTATAAACTTATCAAGTTATATAAAATGTATACACGTTATGATTATTGTTAATTATCATTACTAGATTCTTGGCCGGTCTAGGACAGATTTATACTAATAATCCTAACAGAACCTAACCTTCAATTGATAGGCACATATAATTTTGAGATTTGTTTGTAAAAAAAGTGTATTTCGATCAGTTATTACGTAAGAGTGTAAAAAAAGTGAGAATGAATTTAAATAACTAGTTAAAATAGAGAACCTGCTCCTTTAGTTTCTGTCCTATAGTCTCTAATATCAATGTGTAAAATTTCAGCTTTCTGATGTCATTTAAGGGCTTCTTTCTGGAGGGTGTGGAAAATAATACACACATTAAGAAAATATTAGGAGAGATTGTAAGTCTGTCAGCGATTGGCGAGCTAAACTTATTGAGATAATATTTATATTTTTAGAATAAGCTGAAAAACGCAAACTTATAAGAATCAAGTTCACTAATCAATAATTAGTATTGAGACTTACTGGATTAATTACATTAACTATCGTTTCTTCTTTGAATGTTTCCAAAACTCTTATGAATTGAAAGAACAAATAACAGTTTTGACATAGATGGGGACTTATTTGGAGAAAATACATTTATAGTAGACCCTGCAATACCAAGAGTTTAGAAACATTTTACAAGTTTCAAAAAATATTATGTCCTATTAATAATTAACCACACAAACAATCAGCAATTTTACCAAACATCCTTATCGTAAACAAGAATCTGAGATAAATTCGAAATGTCTATGGACTTGTCTACTTACATTACAAAATTAGTGTTTTTTTTTTAAATTTATTCAGAAGCTATGATTTTAAAAATGTTCAAAGATCTGCAATATAACATGAATCCATGTATTTTTATAAAGTAACTAATTTAAAGGTATTTCCACATTTTCACTCTATTTTATATTACATAACAAGCAAACCAGATATTCGATATGTCAATGCCTAACGTTGAGAGAACAAATTTCGATTAAGGCTTTCCGAATTAAATTTTATAAAAATCTTAACAAATATATATTATGTACTGTAAATATTATTAAAATTTGATTAGTTGCATAAAAAACCTAAATTTAAACATTAATAAAGCTGTAAATAATTAAAAACTCTTGGTTAATCTTTACTAAATTTTAGTATAAAAATAACCTCACTTCTAACAAACCTTTTTGGGCCAATTCAATAACAACATAAACATCTCAAATTCTAGTCTGAGCGTTTTATCGAGAACTTTGGAAGTGATCACGATGGTCTTGTAATGTTCAATGCATTCATAGAGATGTTATAATAAGAATAAAACCACGACTCTCTTATAGGTATTGAGTTTGGTAAGTTATGTTGACATCAATTTCTGTTTCTTACGATCTCACAATGCGGTAATTAATGTATAAATATTGAGATACTTGCTATATTTAAAATGTTTTAAAGAAACTTGCGGCCTTTATAGATGGAAACTAAAGGTAGGTTATTTAATATGGTTCTAAAAAGATGTGTTATATTTATGATAGATTCAAATAGTCAAAGCTATTATTTATGCTTTTAATGAGGATTACTCTTTCTAGAGATCATATGATATCTAGAAGGAGTAATCCTCACTAAAAGCATAAATAATGGCTTCGGCTATTTGTTTCTTAAATATGTAGTCCATTACAGTTAAAATAATTGTACAAGTGACAGCATTAAGCCAACTACCGAGTCGAAAGTGGCTGCGTTATCTAATAGCTCGTGATCTTAATAAAATCACACATTTGTAGCTGACGATTTCCGCACGTCCATCATAGACTCTGCCTTTAAATATGAGTGAAGAACGACCCTGGGAACGGGATGGTTCCTGAATAACTCAGTGGTTAGAGCATTGGTATACTAAGCCCAAGGTTCCGGGTTCGATTCCTGTGTACAGGTGTCATTTTTCAATTTTCAGAATATGATATTTATGATAGTTAAAGAACTTTTTGGCATTTATCAAATGCATTAATAAATTGGCCATCAAATATCGTGTTTATGACTAACTGAATCGAGGAAGACGATACCATCATGCAATGCGGGAACTATGATAAGAAAATCTGTTTAAGAATGGTGCAATAACGAATTGTGGATGTGAAAAGTCAAATAATACTCGGTATTTTCTGGAGTTCAGAAAGAGAAATACTCAAATTTAAAGAGAACATGTTTTAGAACTTAGTAAGTATATTTATTTATTGAACCTGCCAAGGTATCAACCACAGTATCAGCAGCTTCGATAAGCAGTTTGCTATTTGCTATGTTTCAACCATTTAAACGAAGCTGAATCCAAATGAAGATTTATCTTTCTAACTTAACAACTTTTATGGAGGGAGGATAGCCTCACATTCACCTATGGCTAAAGTACTCATCTCGGCGGACATTTATTCCTTATTGAAAGGAGATAATTATCCTATAATTAATACACTTCTAATAGAGGAACAAAGAGAATTCACATTGAATTTCTGTAATCGTCACTTTTGGATCGAACCCCCATCTCCTGGTATTTTTCAGTCTAGATCATTAGACCATGCGGCCACTGAAGCGGGTTACATCATGTTATATGGGGAAAGGGAAGGACAAAAAAAGGTAATAATAGTTATAATAAAAAAGGTTACGTTGTTTATGAACGACCCTTCATATATATAGTAAGGTAGCAAGCTTTTGTTGAATTCATTCAATGTGGGTAGTATCTTATATTATGAGGTCGTTATGTAATACTTCGGTATTAGACAGTTTACCTTCCAGGGTAAATGTAATATTCATTTCCTCTAAGAATTTATCCCTGTTATTTTAAGGATGTGTATATCCTGGAAGAGTAACAGGACCCTGATCTATTTGGAATAATATAAATAAATTTATCAAGTAAAATTTAAAATAATCCTACGATCATAATGTTTCGTGTCACGTATAAAATCGATCCAATCCTTGACTTCACATGCAAGGTAAAGAGTTACTGTCATTTTGTTTGTCTAGTTGGCGTGTTTAACAAATATAACTGTTTTGTCATATATTTTCTAATCATTATTAGTTATTTTTTTTACATTTGTTTTCCGTTTTGTTACGATCACAACACGCTTGACCTGACCTGCAGTATAAGGCAAGTGGTTAGAACACTTGACCCTTATCAAGCTACGTCTACCCAATAACTACTTTTGTTTATCCATCCTTTATTTACGTAAATAATGGTGAAGTTAATTTATATATTTTGGATACTACGTGCATTATTAGTCATTCTTAGTGGACAGCTTGGTATGTCTCGTCATAGGGTGGAAACTATCTGGTCACATGTTCTGAGGCGTCAGGCTCACAATATTATATCTTGCGAGTGAAGATGAAGTTAAGGTTCTGATCTAGTGCCGTTATATTGGTTTTAACAAATGAAATTTTACCTTTAAGATTTTCCTATCAACTTTTTTTTTAGCACCTCGTCTAACTACCCTCTCGGGTTATCCGTCTATGTACTAATTACACTAATGATTTAGGTATTAGGAAGGTTTAATTAAGAGGAAGTGCACCCACATTGGCGTGGAAGAAGAGTGGGAAAAACATTTGAGAAAAATCCCCCTCAGTGCACCTGACAGTAATCGAACCCCGATCTCTCCGTCTTCTGCAGTCTATTCTAACACGAGAGTAGCGCGTTAGACCAGGCGGCCACCGAAGCGGGTTAACAGGTAGTAAGATGCGGCGATTTAAAAAAAAGTATCCTGAATGTCTGCAACTCTAACTTGCCAGCCCCGAGTTTGTTTCAACTGATCCAACGAGTGACCTGGTGGTCTAGAGGTAAGGTGTCAGACTTCTGTGCTAGGCGTCCGGGGTTCAATCCTAGGTCCCGGCACAGATTTATCTGATTGCCAAACACTTCCTTCACCTCTGACAAGACGTGTATTAATCACAACTTGTGAATGTGTAGAATGCCAGGCCTCCACCGTGGTTCGGATTCCACGTTAAACTGTAGGTCCTCCATTTCATCTCACAATCACCCTACCATTACACATTAGCGTAAGTGCGTATAACCCGAACGGGTAGTAAGACGCGGTGCTAGTAATAATAATAATAATAATAATAATAATAATAATAACTGATCCAACCCTACAAGTTTAAATTACATCCTTAATTGATTCATAATATTATTATTATGAAATTAGATTTCCACCATCTCTTTAAGTGGTAAAGCATTCGGTTGCTGTGTCCTTGTATTAAATAACTAGGATGATTCTCAAACGGTCAATAGACTGGCACTAAAGCGTAATAAGTGACTTCAGTGCTCTTAAGGTGCGGCAGAAGGGCGCGCAAGTATTTTTACAATTTTTGTAAAATAGAAATTTTTTTGGCAAAAATAAATCAAATATTCCTCCAGTAGCAACATATAGTTTATTTTTCTGCACATGCTAATATCAACAGATCTTGAATATATGTCAAGGGTGTCCTGGAATTTCGTCCAAAAAAATTAAATAAAGAGAAAATAATTTGACCAAATTCCAGGACACCCTTGACCGATATTCAAGATCTGTTGATAATAGCATGTGCATAAAACTAAACTCTTATGTTGCTACCAGAGAAATATTTGATTTATTTTTGCCAATAAAAAATTAATGCTATAAAAACTGTAGAACTATTTGCGAGAAAAAACTTCCAGAATTGTTACAAATACCGACTTAATTAATAGTTTACTCTTCACCTCGGACCCATTTATTGCTAGTTTGCGTGCAACTCCTAAAACTAAACATTGAACAATCAGCACTGAAGTGTTACATTTATTAAAAACCTCAAGTGAAATAAACCAAGCACTAATATAAAGAAATTATGTTTCAGATGACACATCAGAGGACTTTTTAGAAGAGTGTACTGACAGTAGTGAATCAGAATAAATCTGTTTTCCTATTACATTTACAATTACCTATTGTCCCCCCCCCACACCTGTTACGTTTCCGCATATAACTGTGTTTTGAATAATTTTTTTACAATAACTAGGCCCTAACAATAATAATATAAAAGTAAAACTAAATGTTAAGTGTTAAAATCTAATCAATCTAATTGTAATCTATTGTAATTTTTAATGAGCAATTGTGTAGTTTAATAATTATTATGTATGTTTTATTGTATTAGAAAATATGTACATATACTATACTTTGTGTATTTTATGAGTAATATACACCCAAAAACCACTGAAATATATTATACTTTTACTTAAATAATTTTTTCCTCTGCGAAAATATCACACTGCACCGTCTAGGTTGATAAGCTAGCAATCGTTTTTATTCGATTCTCAGCCATGACGTTACTCATATATATATGATGTTACTTAAATATATATATATATATAGAGAGAGAGAGATAGAGAGAGAGAGTATGGTGATATTGCAAACTCATATCAAGCCTTTAATAACAGGAGTTTTAAATGGAGGGTCTACCAATACAAAATTGTCTATCCCCTTAAAAATTTCATTAATCTTTTACTGGAGAGCCATTTCTCAAGTAGCTTTTTTAATTATTAATTTTCTTGATAGTTAATTAAGACAGATATACATATTTTAATATATTATTAATAAAAAATATAGAAATTTAAAATATGTTTTTTCTCAATTTCATGTAAAGTCTACAAATTATGTATGGGTTTGAACAAATATTTCTTCTTTCGTTTAAGTTTTTAAAGAGAAGCTCATACATTTCACACTTTTATAAAAAAAAGTTTCATTTTACATTCACATTAATGTCAAAACACACGCATAAATATTATTAAATAAAATATTATAGTATGATATTTTTAAATCACAGAGTTTTTAACGTTGTGGATAAAAGAGTGACTACTTATACTGTTTCACAGGAGTAAAAAACCATAGAGTTTTTTCATTTATTTACTGTCTTCTTCTAATCTCTTCCTCCCCCTTGATCCATTTTTTAGTTGTCTTGTTGGAATAATGTCCTTATTGATTAAATAACAACGCTCTTGTATGTGTTAGTCACAGTTATAGCCGCAACTAAATATCATATTCTTTATAGTTTAAAAATGATACCTGGACTCGAGAATCGAACCAAGGACCTTTGGCTTGGTACGCCAATGCTCTACCCACTAAGCTATTCAGAGTTCACGTGTTGAGGTATAATCTTTCAATTTAAAGACTATGAAATGATGCCCATTCAAAGCTCCTGAAAAAGGTTTGTACGATGCTACTGATTCTAGAAATGGATAAGGATAAGACAGGAACCCACGATGGTGATTATCAACACGGCGATGACGAATATGGTGACCCAGCATTTGGTGATGGGTGAATCCCGATACCTCCAACAAATAAGCTTTTGAACCCACTTGTAAACTCTACCACATATCACAATGTTCTTCTTCTGTGGCGGGCTCACAGCGTAAGGGGAATTGGCGAGGGTGTGGTGACCTTTGTCGGAGGGGATCCGAGGATCATCCCCATCGTCGTCAAAGTCGATGATTTGACGATGTGTCGTCTTAGGTATGGCACCGTATTGGGGGAAAGAAGTATTTGAAACTATAGGGGAAGAATTCGTAACTGGGAATGTCAGTCTTTCCTCTTCTTCTGAATTCGGTTCTTTTGAAGTTGATGGGCGTTTCATCGAATCGTCAATATAGAAAGATGGATCCCCACTTGAACTTCTGCTGTTCCCTGGCATCGTGGATTTGTGGGAGTCTCTTGGTACTGAGGGTCCTTCTGCTGCGTTGACATAGAATGAAGGTTCATTATTGAGTCCTTTGAAGTTTTGAGGATATTGAGGGAATTGTTTCTGTTCCAAGGATCCTGGGTTCATTCTAATCGTGGAAGAAGTTGTTTCAGTCTGGATAGTGGGTATGATGTCCATACCACCCCTATCATGGGAACGCGTGGAAAGGTTATTCACATTTATTGATCCTTGAAACGAGTTTTCAAAGTAGAAGATTGGTCCGGTGGCTATCTCTGTTGTGGACTCCGGTAAAGCATTAACGCTGGAACCGCCGGGGAAGTTCCTTGTTTCCTCAGATACCGGTGAGGAGGTCGTGCTTAGGTCAAATGTCTGTTCACCAACCGACGCTTTCGTTACGTCTTCAGGGATCAAGATATCACAGCGGTTAGGAAGTTCTCGAGTAACCGTTGTTTGACGATCGTCTACGGACTCTTGGTGCTCCTTTATCCGGTCTACGTGGAACGCTCGAGAATGTCTGGACATTATTTTTCTTACGGAGTCCTAGAAACATGCACAAAATTTCAGTTGGGAGATTGATGTACCCTAAATCTACCATGAGAGGCAGTAGTCTTTTCTTGTATGATTACACTATGAGCTTATCTTATACATTATATATTGGGACCAAGCAAGGTAAGTTTGTTACTTTTCATAGTAAAAGGAGGATACATTCCATTAGACTTACTGATGATTTTAAAACTATATACATAAAAACTATCCATGAGATATTTACTCAGATGTTTCATATTCACATTTTAGATATAAGATATTATTTTCTTGAACGAGAACGCAAGGGAGACCAAGAAAGAAATGGGGAGAGCACATAACAGAAAGTGTGCAAGTGAGATGAAAGAATGGAAGTAATTAAAGGAAGGAGAGTGACGGAAGGATAGAGGAAGATGGAGGAATTTTACTAAACTGACCCGGCAACAGGCTGGAAACAGTTGATAATGATGATGATTAGATACAAGACTTTACGAATATACGTATTTTAACATAAAATATCATATTACAAGCTCTAGCTCCAGAACTGGAAATTGGATTAACCCTTGAAAATATTAAATTATATTTCAAATTAAAGCGAGGCTTCCCAAACTAAAAATGGATATTCAACCAGTTTTTTTTTTTTTGTAATAGGAGCTTATATGAGTCAAAAAAATCTTGAAAAATGTAATATTAAACTATAAGATAATAATCCTCAGGTCGTATTTCCCAATGAAAACTCTAAAATTGATGTCAGAGAATAACGTCTTCTAAAAAAAATTGTTTTATATTATATATTGCTTTCAATAAAGTACAAGTGTAAAAAAAAACCTAGGGTGGTTACAAAATTTTTTTATTAAAATAAAAAGAAACCATAAAAATCATCTCAATTATTTATTGATATGTTGCCTAAATTTTGGCTGGAAAATCCTTTTCAAATTAGATATAATTGTGCAAAAAATGATTTAATCTTAATATATATTAGTTATTCATTATTTTAATCAAATTAATATAAAGAAATTATATTATATTTTTAAAGAAAAAACATAACATTGGCACAATAAATATTACATAATCTACTATAGATATAATTAATAAATAAATATAATTTTGGAAAGAATATCTATTTGATCTATAAATTTATAATGATGATTTTTAGCCTGATATATGGCAAATATATTCAATTAACAAATGAAAAGCTAGAAACATAAATTAACTTATATGAAATATAAGTAATTAAATTTGTATTTAATTGATCCAACTAGTATAAGTTTTTCGTTTTAAAATTAAGTTTCACTAAATTAAATTATACGAGAAGTATTCACATTCATTACACTTGCGAAGGAGAATTACTTTAAGATAACACACTTAAGTACTTTCATTGTTTTAATTACCTAGCTAAAAAATCACCCAACATTGATTACTTTTATTTAAATTGAAAAATCATTAAATGAGTAATTACTATAATATTAATTCTTGTTCCATTATGTGTCCGTGCTAATTATATGCAATAAATGCTAGCCTTAACTCTACATGTACATATGATTTCACTAACCTCGATGGTCTTGGGGGTTAATTGATCGCCTCAAGACCCCATAAGCGATTAAAAAAAATCGTAGCACAACTTCCTTCGGAGGGAAATAAATCCATCGGTAACATGTCAATTATGGCATGTAAAAGGACAATGGAAGGAATATGAAAATAACTTTACCGGCAAAATTGATAGGCCCTTTCGCTCTCGCTCTTAGAAAGTTATCGTGTGCTGATATAGTCAGTAGGTTCAGAAATTACAAGTTAAATACCTCAAATTAAAAAAAAGTTTACCTTTTGTTGACCAAATCACTTTGAGACGTAATACAAGTGAATATGATTCGCTAGATATTATACATAATAATTATTTTTATGACTTAACACTCTCATTTCCGTTTTTGTTGTATTTATATTTATAAAAACATTAGTATTTTATCACCATAAAATATACCACAAGCAACTTTTTAAGAAAAAGTCAATTTCTTGATCCATGACGAAAGCATTAAATACCTTTTATAACAATACATATTGTTAGATATTTTACTTTGTAAATCGTGTGGTTACACTCTTCGATATGTCATATATGGCCATATTTGTTGACTGAAATGTTCAATCTATCACTCAATCAGTTATGTTACACGCAGTAGATAAATTTATCAGACGACCACTGATAGCAGAGCCTGCAGATAAGTAATCTTTAGTGCTTTGACGAATCAGCTTAGGCAAATATAATCTTGAGATAGGACAGAATTTCGAGGAAATGTAGACTAATTAAGAATTCTACACTATTTACCCATGTCTGGACATTAAATTCTAGGAGGGAAGTATATTTCCTGTTTAAGACATGCAATATATTGTGGATATTTATCAAGAAAGATTGAAATATATTTCTAATTTGATGTTTTAATTATTGTGTTTGCTCTAAACGCCCTTACTGGTCATTAGAAACAGTAACTTTAAAATTTTCAATTCTAGGCTTTAAATTCCAAAGAGTCAAAAGAAAGTAAAAATACAGACACTAATTTAGAGAACTATGTTTTCATTCCAATAAGCAAAAATGAACTTAAGCAAAAACAATTATTTAAATTTATATACATTTTCTTTTTAAACTATCATATTCAATCGAGCGTTAAAAGTGACTTAACTCCTCTTCGGTGGCCGCATGGTCTGGCGTGCTACTCTCGTGTTAGGATAGACTGCCGATGACAGGGAGATCAAGATTCAAATATAGGTTGGGTGTACTTAGGGTGGTTTAAAAAAAAATCCCACTCTTCCTTCACGTAAACGAGTACACTTCCTCTAAATTCAACCTTTTTCATCCCTAGCTCACTAGCCTAATTAGTACATAGGCGTATAACCCGATTAGGTAGTAATATTCGGTGCAAAACAACTTATATATATATTTAATAGCGTCTATATTTTTATTTTTAGCCCTGTAACATATATTTAAATAACTTTAAATTACTATTATTGAAACGAACTTTAATAAAAATAGAGAGTATATTTTTTTTATTTATAAAATTATGTTTTAGTTAACTCTCTTCTGTTTTACCCTTTATCAATTTTTTTTCCACCACGTCTTGGTAGACGTTGGAGCCATACGCATATATTAAATACGATAGTGGCCTAAGAATCAACAAGGTATAATTTGAGAGAAAATGTAATCCAATTTTTGTTGAGTAAGACCGGAAAATAATTGAAGAAAAATACTTTGGTAGAATTCAACCCTTGACGTCCACGTCACAGAATAAATGAGATTGATATTTAGACTTCGTGACCACCTATAAAAGGTTATTCTCTAATCCAAAAACATAAATTCCACTTTATGCTTACTCAGAAAGTTATGCTTTTCAGTGGGATTTATAAAACATGTAAATGAAACTGAGAATTCAACCCAAATAAGTATAATATCGTAATCCTCCATACATAACTTTTTGTCTTTTTCTTCCTCCAATAGTACTCCCCTCTTCATAAGCTTTGTCTACTTTTTTTACACCACCTCTTACTACCCGTTCAGGCTATACGCTTAAGTACTAATTACACTAATTGTTTTAGGGATTAGAAAGGTTAAGAGGAATTGTAACCGCATTTGCATGGAGGCAGAGGGGAAAACCAATTTGGGGGTAAAAACCTCGTACACCTGACCAAGATTCGAACCTCGATTCCCCCCCTCCCCCCGTCATGAGTAGTCTGGTCAACTGCAAGAATAGCGCATTAGACCATGCGGACACCAAAGAGGGATTATTTTTGTTAGTTCATATTAATTGTAAACATGATGTAATGATGAGGAGGGAATTTAAAAAGAAATTCTTCCCCATTATAGTGGAGGTTAAATAAAAATATAAAATAATAAATAAATTCAACCTTTGTGTACAAGGTTGAGATTTGAACCTCAGCCTATTTGTGAGCGTAAATTGAGAGTGACGCCCTGGACTACATGACCATTGATGCAGGTGGGAGAAAGGCGGCGGGAGTTTGGCGATTAATTGGAATAGTTAACAGAGGAAACTTTCGTCTATTCAGTTAAAATGGGGTGATAGGGAAAAGGGAGGTATAAATTCTAGAGGAAATTTACTCGAATTTTTGTGGTGTGAGAGTGTAAAACCATTTATAAAAAAACTCACTACATCCGACCACTATTTAAGACCCAGTCTCTCCATCACTGGAAATCCTGTTTAATACCAGAGTGACGCGTTATACCATTCGACTACCAATGCGGGAATTTTCTTTGAAACCTTTTATAAAGCTAGCCCCCCCCCCTTTCCACCAAAAAAACATGATTTTGTGGTTAACATTGATAACATTTTACTGTTCTTATAGTGTTATTTTAAAAGCATTGATAATATTTATCAAAAGTGACAGTTGTAGTTCACATTACTTGACGTATGGACATGTGAAAATAGATTTAGTAAATTTTTAAGTTTGTGAAATAAGTATTTTCCTATGAAAATTATGGGTCTGCATACATTTTATCAATATAGAAGGCATCAATGTGAAAAGAATAGAAAGGTAGCGAGCGTCACTTGGAGGAATTTGATTATGTCATTTGTTACGTCATCCAGTACACAGCAATTATATTTCAATACTAAAACAGACACATATATTGTTTTTATTTAATTAGTAGAATGATGACGTTAATTAGACAATTCGCTGGATTTTAAGGTTTTTATTTAATGTTCCAAAATGTGATCTCATTTTAAATAACATAGTTTGTATTACATATTGTAAAGTTTAAATATTGATGAATGCTTTTGGAATGAGATATCTAAGAAATGTATGTGTAAAAGCGCGTATGGTCAGTCAGTAATGAATGTGTGCTGAAGGAGTGCGGTTTGAAATGGAATCCAACAGGTCAATGTGAAATAAGTGTCTTACGTTGGTTTGGGCTTGTTGAAAGGATGAGTGTGGATCGAGTGATGGAGCAAATATATGAAGGTAGAGTGTGTGAATCAAAAGGAAGGGGTAGGCCATGCGAGATGTGGCTTAAATGTTGTAGAGGAATGTGTGAAAAAGATAAACATTACTGTAAGAGTTTTAATAATAAAAGAGCATGTATGACTCTGTGTATGGACGTTGTTAAAGCGAAGGGAGTAACCTATGCAAGAAGGAAAGAGAAGTGTGGAGAAAGTTAATGAGGATGGATTAGGTACGAAGTAGGTTTTTTTTAGCTATATTCACAGTCTCTTGCCTACCTCGTAAGGGAACGGCGTGATTAGTTATGTAGGTATGTCTTCCATATCCTTGTGTATTTAACGCACCGGCTTGTGTTCTGAGTGACGTCACAAACTCAGCCAATCAGATATCTTTCTCCATCTGGCGCTACCTTTCTATTCTCTTTACATTGGACGGCACCATATATATTTTAAATGTTTTTTGAACTTAAGATTATTTTTGAAGCATTCTTTTTAGTATTCTCAGCATTATTCTTTTTCATTTTTGAAGCAACATTAGGTCGGAGACTTTATTTTGTATACCAAAGTACATTCACACTACCTATATTCATTATTTTCTTTTTTTCCATTCTAAGTTTCAAACAACAAAAATAAAACAAGCCTTATATTTTTTATCTTTCAGTATTTGCATAGAAATCGTGCAGTCATTTGAAATAATACTCCTGGGTGTTTTCTAACTTCAGGGAAGGTTAAATGCAGTCCTGCCTTTGTGTATAAGAAGTGTATTCCATCTGGTACATAAAGGTCATATTTGCTTCTTTTTCACGCCAAACTAGCTCCTAAACACAAGAGGATAAACGATCTTTTCAATGTACGTTCGAGATCGCGCCAAGCAGATGTGTGTTGATATTGACAAGAAATATTTTCTCACCATGTCCCGAATGTGTTAACAATATGACGCTCTCAAACTTGATGTCTTTCGTGGTGATTTTACCTTCTAGAAGTTTTTTGTTTAGAAATAAAAAGAATTAAAAATGAAAAAATAGAAAAAGACATATCAAAATGGAAATTGTTCAATTATTAAAATAGTAATAAAATTGTAAATGAAATCACTCACTTGAAAGGAAAAAAAATATTAGTTATCTTTAAAAATGTTTACTGTTCGGAATTGACACAAAGGTATCAGAACTATATATATATTTTCTAAACGTTTTTTCATTTGGTTATTAACTAACCCCGTGGTGTAGTGGTCAGTTCACATGGCTTCGAGGCTAGGGGTCCCGAGTTCGATTCCAGGTTGGTACCTTGGGTATCTTTCCAGAAAGGGGCTTTTACGTAAACCCAACGGTCACCAGGGTATGGTTAGTTAGGTTTAAGTGTTTCCACTGGTTCCATACCATCATACTCACTATCACCATCATCTCATCTCATCAGGACATGGAAAGAGCCTCCATGGAAAGGATGTACTATTAGTACATTCGGGCGTCCCCTGGGAAATGGTAAATTAGTACTGGATAATATTTACACTTCACTTATTTTCTAATTACGCTAGTACTTTTAGGGACTAGGGAGGTTATATTTTATGGAAGCGTACCCGCATTTGCGTGGAAGTAGAGTGAGTGGAATTTTTTTTAAAAAAAAACCCGTCAGTATACCTGACCGAGATTCGAACCTTGATCTCCCCGTCATCGGCAGTCTTTATCTACTGCGAGAGTAGCGCGTTTGACCATTCGGCCACCGAAGCGGTTCAAATATATTTAACACTTTAGTTTTCACCTCCCTTCTCTAACTAATGTGGATACATTTATTCTTTAAAAGAATAAGTCCAACTTCTGTTGCGTTCATTCCTAATTTTACAAATATAAATAAAATTGTTCAATAAATTTTAGTGACTCGTCTTTATCTATTCAATGTACGTTTTATGAAATCCAATTTTAACTATAATAAATGGATGGTATGACCAAATTTAATTTAATTATTGTCAAAGAAATAGAACAAAATAAAATTGAATCCAATTATTTAAAATTCTATAAATTATTGCATGAGTAAATTAGATTACCTTTATTGGGATTCACAAAAGATATATTTCGAATATTAATTTAATAAAAAATAATACACGTACACAAATACTGACAAATATGATACGTATTTCTCGGTAATGTAATCATGATATTAGCATTCTTGTGGGCATATATTTTAGTTTATAAATTCTTCAAGCGCACACACACTATAAAAATATACACCAGAAAAGGGATAAGAGAAATTTTGATATTCTCTTCAGGATCCCCTTTAAATCATGATATTCTGGATCTAAAATGAATCGAGGAAAGTCTCATGTAGTTGAAGACGGTAAGTCCCTCGTATATAAACGTCTCACACGTTAGGTTTTATGAAGCAAAACCAATAATTTGTTATCTATATACAGAGTAAAGATTTAAAAGTATTGTAGGAGCAACGAAAATACTACAGGAGATTTTGACTAAAACTACATTTTTATGTCCACCTGAATATAAATAAATTAGTTTGGGCTTGCTACTGTGTGTATGTGAGTGTGTGTGTGTGTGTGTGTGTGCTTGTGCGTATGTAGGCATTTAAATGTTTGTAAGTTAATTCATGTTTTAATTTATATATATAATATAATAGATATAGTATATTCGACAGTTTATATAAATTATATACACCCCATGTATTATTTAGTATATTTTGAGTGATCGAGTGATGAAGCAAGTATATGAAGGTAGAGTGTGTGGATCAAAAGGAAGTGGTCGGTCATGTAAGAGGTAGATAAATGTTGTAGACAAATGTGTGAAAAATAGAAACATTAAGAATTTTAAGAATAAAAGAGCATATATGACTTGGTGTATGGATGTTGTGGAAGAGAAGGGAGTATGCTAGGATAGGGAGGTTTAGAGAAAGTAAATAAGGACGGATTTAGTACGGAGTTGTTTTTTTTAAGTTATATTAATAGTTTCTTGCCTACCCCTTTAGGGAACGGCGTGATTAGGTATGCATTTATGTAGATGTAAATATGTATAATATATATTTCGAGGCTGAATAATTTAAGGATTATTGTACCGGATAACTTTGCATGTTTTAAGAATACGTTTATTTAAGTAGGTAGTTAGTTACCTACGGTTGTGGAATCTACTTAATAAAGCCTTTAAATGATATGAAACTTGGCTGTGATAGGATTTAAGAACGTCCGTTCCCTCTAACACACACTTATCTCCCCTCCCCTATTTTTTGAGAACCATTTTGAAAAGTTGATTTAATATGTTACCCTTGGTTTACATTTCAAGTACTACCGCTTTGCCCATTTTCAAGGGTATGTGTTGGTTTAAATTACCCTATTATACAGGTTTTGATGATTAGTGAGTGAGTGAGTTAGTGAGTTAGTGAATGAGTGAGTGAGTTAATGAGTTAGTGGGTGAGTTAGTGGGTGACTGGGTGAGTGAGCTAATGAGTTAGTGAGTGAGTTAGTGGGTGACTGGGTGAGTGAGCTAATGAGTTAGTGAGTTAGTTAGTGAGTTAGTGAGTTAGATAGTGTGTGATTTAGTGAGTGAGTGAGTGAGTTAGTTAGTTATTGAGCGAGTGAGTGAAAGAGTGAGTGAGTGAAAGAGTGAGTGAGTCTCAAAATAAGCGTTATTTACAGTCTTGTATCTCACGAGCCACTTAAGACAGAAACTTCAATTTTTAAATTTGATGTTTTATGCTAGTAGATTATTAAATTCATACTTTCCTATCATTGGTTGGGGCCAAGTTGGAGGGTGGGCGGGGGAGGAGGGATACCTGGCCTGAGTTGTATCTTGTTAAAGGTTTCTGGTAGTGTTGAAGCCTTGTTAACTCAGCTGGTGCACTATAGTGCATCTTGACATGTTGATAATTCAACATTAAGAATCACCTACTTCGGTGGCCGCATGGTTTGAGGCGTCACTGTAACAATAAAATAGACTGCTGATGAAGGTAAAATCGAATTTCGATCACGGTCTAGTGTAATGTGTGCTTTTTTTTCCTAAATGGTTTTCCACTAACTCTTCACGCAAAAGCAGCTTCACTTCTTCTAAATTTACCCTTAATTTTCTCTAACACATTATAGTATTTAGTACATAGGCGTATAGCCCAAACGGTTACTAAGAAGCAAAATTAAAAAAAACACATAAAGTAAGTTAAGCAAACATAATTAAATTAATGTTAGAGTTTACTTAAATTATTGTCTAAACCTTTTCCCCCCAATGATCCCCAAAAACACTATTTGATGGCTTTATGAATATATAGGTACCATCTCCCTTAACCTCAACCCCTTTACTTAGTAGGTCGCAAGCCACCACTGAGGACAATTTTCATCTCTACCAAACAGTCGTCCTTTCCTGCCTTACAGCCAACTCATGCCAGGGAAAACGTAAAACCTTTTAGTGTGTGTAGGCTACTTCAAATAATATTAATGATACTCTTAAAGTAGATAAACAATGATTCATATGTGTCGCGTGACCTTTGACCCAGCATGGTCAACACTGTGAGGATGTGCGTGACAATATAGAGACGTGCTAATAGAGAAAATGTTACCTGTTCTAACAACACACGAACAAAATTACGCTATCGTTTATTTTAAATTTCTATTGATGGCTGGGTGAACTAATAGGTTTTATTCCCTAACAATCTTTCTCACTCCACGCATATGGGTGTACCTTTCCTCCAATTCTAACCTTTAGTCCAATTAAGCGGTTAAATTGTCTAACGTGTCACTCTCGTAAGAGTGTGTACATCTGATAAAGAGGAAATCGGGGTTAGAATCCCGGTTGGATCTACTTAGGGTGGTTTTATCTACATGGTCTTCCCCTATTTCTCTGCAAGTAAATGCGGGCACACTTCCTCTAAATGCAACCCTTCTCGTACTTGATATATTAGCGCAGTTAGTACATATGCGTAGAGCTATAATAGTTACTAAGATGCTGCGCTAAAATAAAAGTTATAACCTTTCTAATAAATAAAGTGTATAGATATTATCGGATAATCTAAAATATTAAGATGCGGTGTGGACCCGCATTGGTGGCCGAATGGTCTCTGGCGTCACTCTCACAGAAGACTAGACTGCCGATGACGGGGAGAAAAAGGTTCGAATATAGGTCTGTTGTACTGAGGGTGGTTTTTCCAAAATGTTTTTCCATTCTACCTCCGTGCAAATGAGAGTACAATTCCTCTAATCCCTAAAACCATTAGCGTAATTAGTATATTATCGATTAAGCCTACGAGAAGTAAGAGACGGTGATAAAAAAGAGAAGAAGTGCACACACACACACACACACACACAAAATGTATCTACCACTTCATTGCATTCTTAGATCGAAATATATTAATTAAGGTATAAATATGTTATCTTAAGATATGTTCCCTGACATGTGTGAATTGCTATTATATTGGTTCATGCTCTAAGCCTAGAAAAAAGTCATTACTCATTATATTTTCAAAGGGGTTAAAAAGGCGTATTTGATATTTGCTGTCTTGCCCTTGCTAGAGGCCGTATACATAGTCGATAATTAAATGCCAACCAATCTCCCATTTGACTGAAATACATAAATTAAAATTTAGATGAAGTCCTTATTCACAGTTTCTTGATCTTGTAATTACAGTGTTTATAATTATATATTTTGTCACTTCAAAGGTTTAGCTGCCTTTTAATAGGAGAAATCATTTGTGTATTTAAATATATATATACCTAAATGTAAGATCAAATAAAATGATGAAGTGGAATGTTATTTTGTTTACATTTTATTTGCCTTACCAGAGAAACAACTTTACCTATAAATTAAGATAAGTACTTTACCACCAAAAAAAATGTAACGGCAAAGAGTATCTGTTGTTTCCTGTTATTTTGATTTCAACTCAAAATTTCTCATCTATTTTTACTTTAGATTTAAAGTTTTTCTTTTTTCTTTGGAGATTAATTTACAGAGAAAATATATGAATACTAAATTGAATAGCACATTAATAATAACCGATGTTCATGTGCTTTAAAGAGATCGATATGTGAATTTTATAAAAATGTTCCACTGTACATATCCTTGATATGTCAACTTTCGGCTTTCTGTGTTAGATGGTTTTGGAGTTCCAGCATCTACATACAAACAAATACGCATATTTTATTTAAATGATGATGATTATGATGAAGATGAAACAATTGAATTTAAAAAGCCTCTTAAATAGAACGATATCATTTGAGGGACCTACTAGGTCTCTGCATGGTTTTTTTATCTTCTCATTTCTTGAAGAACATGGCGTGCACATATGTTAATATTAAGCACGCAAGTTAGCTTAGTGAGTATAGGTCAAGGACAGGAGAAAAGCCAAGTATTTCTTTTTTGAAACGGTTTTATCTTAAATCTTCACTTTTTACTATGGATGTTTATAATTTAAATGTTCGGCTCCGATACTTTATCTAAGTTTATGGTGTTTTACCTATTTGACAGAGGATTCACAGTTTACCACGCTATCATCGGCATGAAATTTACTTTTTGTAGGGATGAGGACTGCCAAATTTAGAAGAGGATGAACCCAAATTCAAGTAAAGGGAGTCCAACACCTAAACTCAGACGGTAGCGTGTCTGTCTGTCTTACTGAACTAAGGAGCCCCCGCCAGTTATTGTGGAACTTTTCTAGGCCCAAGTGATTGCCATTCAACCTGTCAGAAATTAAATACACATGATTATTTAGTTCTTAAAGTTTTAATTTTTATTCCCGAGTGCAACGGGGTTTTTACGAACAAGAAATATTCATCGCATCTTCAGTTGTTATTTATTTTCTCGTTATTTTTTCTTAAATTTACATCTAATTTTTTTTTATTTGTTCTATTCTTTGTTCCTAAAAATTATAAATTTTGTCTCACAATCAATAAACTAAACTAAACTAAACCAAGTGTCCCGGGTTCGATTCCCGAAATGTCCGGAAAAAAATTCGTTTGTGAAATGTGTGTCCACCCTTACACGGTGATAAATTAACGGCTGGGGGCTGGATATTGTGTTATGTTCTAGATTTAAGTTAATATATATGTCTTGTGCTGATATAATCAGTCGGTTCAGAAAGTGAATGTTAAAACACCTAAACAAATTTATTTTTAGTTAGGAAAGAAATTTGTACATTATTTAGAGTGAAAAATACACCCTCAGAATGGTCCTCCCACGAATTATATTTGGAGGAGGCAGTTGAGACTTGGTATGATGATTCGACAAGCCCACTGAGGTTCCAGCTTCAACCTGTATCAAGATATATGTTTATGCCAGAGCTAAGATGAACAAGAACTGCGGTGGATTGGGAATCGCTCCAATCGGTTAATCTCGCTCAAAGAGGAGCCGAGGCCCTTCTCGGGCCGGTAAACCACCCCGTGGAACACCTGTCGCTTGTAAGAGACAAGCGTCCAGTCCCTTAGGGCACCCTTAAGCCCACCACAGCTCGGAGCCGCTAACTCCGACCCCTGAAGCCTTCTCTAGGGTGGCCTGGGGGTAAACACTTCCAGTGTCTCCTGGCCCTTGGCTCCTCTGATGTGAACACCACCATCACTAGAGGAAATAGACAGGCCCCGTGGTGTAGTTGTCAGTGCACATGGCTACGAGCCTAGGGGTACCGGGTTCGATTCCCGGCTGGCACCTTGGGTATCTTTCCCGAAAAGAGAATTACCCCAACGGTCACCAGAGTTTTGTTAACTAGACTTAAATTAGGTTTAAATATTTCCACTGGTTCCACACCCTTATACTCACTATCACCATCATCTCATCTCATCAGGACATGGAAAGATCCTCCACGGAAAGGATGTACGATTAGTACATTCGGGCGTCCCTTGGGAAACGGTACATTAGTACTGGATAAGCTTTCTATTACTGGGCTACGAGTGATGTAGCCCAGACAAGCAATATCATTTATTATTATTATTATTATTATTATTATTATTATTATTATTATTATTATAGGAAGTCAAGATTTCAGCCTTAGATATAGTAAAAGCTACCCAGTTCATTGATCCTAAGCTACCTAGAGATGACCTTATGGAGGTATCCTGACCAGCTATCCCCGGTTGAACCGGGTACGCATTACCAGCCGTTTAGTGTGTGTGCAGGATTAGGAGGGGGGCGGTGGTTAGTGCCACCATTAGGATGAGGGGAGACAGTGAATTTTGGAATTTACCAAATCTAAGACTTTTGAAATTTGAAAAAATTCCCAGGTGACAAGAGAAAAATTGAGAACACTAGGAGAAGGGGGGTGGGAGGAGGTCTTGGGGTATGTAACATCCCCCAGTTAATAGAAGGACCAAGGGGCTCTTTTCCCCCTGGTAAAAATGGTATTTGAAGCGATAGTTGGGCCTAGAACCGAGGTTTTAGGCAACATTATTCTTAAAGTTATTTGTTAATGATGTATTTTTAAATTTACAAATGTTATCTGTTTTCACAATCACCATCAATGCGGTCAGAAAACCGAACAGGTTTTGGCTCGTAAGAGCTACAGCTTTATTAAGTGATCAACTTAAAACACTACTTGATCTTCTTTAGGCTACTAGTCTCTAGTTGGCAAGTAGACCTAGTTGTAGATTTAAAACTAGTAGGTAGGGATAACGGCGCTACTAACTCACTTGATTAACTTGGTTTTCTATACATTCTACTAAAGAAGATAACTCCTTTCAACATTTGATGAGTTATCAAGTTGGGAACTTTTGAAGAGTAGGTATTGACAGTTGGGAAATTTAAAATCTGTCTGTACATGTCTGCGGTAAAGAACTTTCGTAATCAACCCATTTCAGTCGCCGCATGGTCTAACGCGCTACTCTCGCAGTAGACTATACTGCCGATGACGGGGAGATCAAGGTTCGAATCTAGGTCGTTGTAATGAGGGTGGTTTAAAAAAATGATTTTATACTCTCCCTCCATACAGATGGGGGTACATTTCCTCTAAATATAACCTTCCTAATCCCTAAAACCATTAGCGTAATTAGTACATAAACGTATAACCCTAATTGGTAGTAAGACGTGGTGATAAAAAAACTTTCGTAATCGAGAGTAGTGGGCTACAAAGTAATTCTAAATTTTCCCATTTTAAGATATTGGTTTTTCCCAAAATGATCCATTTTAAAGCTTTTAACCATCGTTGGGGCGGGAGGGGGGTTGACCCCCCCAGCACGACGTCCCTGACCTCCGGTACTTCCATCTGAAATAAGAGTCCCAATCCTCACATAATAGGAGACCCAGTCTATTATAAGAGTGCCGTCCTAGTTCACGAGCCCACAGTTGATCTAATTTTTTATTTTATTTTAGCTCCACGTCTTACTATCCGTTCGGGTTATACGTTTATGTGATAGTTATGCTAATGGTTTTAAAAATAGGAAGGCTATATTTGGAGTAGGTGTACCCATATTTGCGTGGAAGTAAAGTGGGAAACCATTTTATATCAAAATCACCCTCAGCACACCTGACTAAGATTCGAACCTCAATCTCACCGTCATAGGCAGTATATTCTACTGAGATAGTAGCGCCTTAGACCATGCGGCCACCGAAGCGCCGGTCCTCATCTTAATATACGTGTGTTTTCAGTATCAGTCAGAGGAAGATAGACCCCTTTGAAAGAAAAAAAGTCTTCTCATTGCTCATTGCAGGCCTGTTGTAACCCTGGGCTGTCGTAACCCTGGGCTGTCGTAACCCTGGGCTGTTGTAAACCCTGGGCGGCCTAATGAGAGCTGGCAAATAGACAGCATGTACAGTGGCCCAGGACCGCTGTTGTGCGTGGTTGCTATGGTGACGGCGCCATAGGGACTACCCCGTGTGGCCGCCGCCGAGGATGATGGCTACGCTCTCTCTACCCGCCAGTGTGTCATGGGTTGTCGGTGAGGTAGCACATAGTTCCGAGTAGTTCCTCTTGTGTTAGTTCCCTGTAGTAGTCGACGCTAACCTAGCGGTCAATGCCAGGTGAGATTACGCCATAAAATAAGTTATTTATTGTTCTAAAAAAAATAGATCTCCCAATTTCACTCTAGTAGCATAATTAGTAAAATGTAACCATCCTCTACTAAAGATAGCATCATTATGTTTTAGATATTTTTTACTAAATTTTTTCCATTAAATTTTTGTGGAATTAATCTATCCCATTGTTTTATCAAAATATTTTAAAACATAATTAAAAAATAAATATTGGATATATTTTTTTGGGCGTGACCATAAATACTTGTCTTTGTTATTCAGTGGAAATTTTTTTTAGGGAGGCCTTTAGTTCGAACACGGATGGAGTCTAAATGTTTTGTTTATCTGTATTCTGGTTAGAAATATATTGAAATATTTAGTGACTAGTGTTCATGTTTAGTGATCTTTCCTAACTCGTTTCTATGTCGTGTTGTTATAAACATTTATTTTATATCCAATTTTATTATTTCTTTTTTGATGAAAAACAGGACAATAATAATAATAATAATAATAATCGCTATTAGAAATAATTACGTGTCCTAGTTATATATATATATATATATATATATTTGCAGTCTAGTAATAACACGATATTAATATTTAATTTTCGATATAGTGATTTAATTAATAGTAAAATAAAATTTCATAAAAACATATAATTTTAAAATAGTGTCAAGAGATATTTTGTTTATGATAAATTGTAATCTCTCATGCAAGATGTTTTTTAACAATGTTTGTTAAATATTAACCTATTTTTCTAGGTTTTTTATTTTGTTGGAAAACTATTAGTGTGTTTTTTCTTATGTTTGTATTATAGATGAATGCGTGCTTACAAGACCACACATTAAGACTAATTATATTATTTTTATCTTTCTTTGCATTAACATTTGAGCGACACAAGTAAACGAGTTGAATGTGATCATATTGTGTCATGCTCAAAATATTTTTTTTTAAATCTAAACTAATAAAGTAGACGTACTTTTTGATTACTTATAAAAAATAGATATATATTAATACCTACAACAGGACCCACTTCGGTGGCCGGATGGTCTAAGGCGCTTCTCTAGCATGAGACTAAACTGACGATTAAGGGTTGATCGAGGTTCAAATCTCGGTCGAGTGTAGTGAGGATTTTTTCCTAAATAATTTCACACTCTCCCTCCACGCAAATGTGGGTTCACTTCCTTTAAATATAACCTTTATAATCCCTAAAATAATTAGCGTAATTAGTACATAAGCGTATAACCCGAACGGATATTAGGATGCAGTGCCAAACAAAAATTGTATATATATTGAAATGGGTTGTACTGAAATACATTAAAAGGTGTGTTCTCTTTTGAGCAATTAATTAATATTTATTTTATCCCCATGACTTACTACAAGATCGACTTGTATGAAAATTTAATTATTAAAGTCAATCAAAATTTCCTTCTCTATATTAATTTTTTCTATAATATTATTTTTACTTTGTAGCTGACTATAACTTATTGGAAAATGAAACAGAATCCTTCACAGATTTGCTAAATATATATTAAAATTTATTTTTACTTCTCATAATTGAGAATTGATCATTTCAAACTAACTAAATAATCTATAGCACGGTAAAAAAAGGATTATATTTTAAAAATATATAATACTCGTATATAGGCCTATGTATAATTTTTCATCATTTTCACATGTAAAAATAAATTGTTTTAGTAAAATCTTCATTGAATATTAATTTTAGTAGTTTTCACGTGTGTAAAATGGTTTGTCAAATTTATATATTTTTTATTTATATGGAATCTGTTAGTTCTGTTTTTTATGTGTTCTAATGGGACATAAAATGTCAGTATTTCTAAGTGTTAATAAAAGTCAAAACTTCTTAGTCCGATTATGAATGTATTTGACAGCTTTGAAACTATCGGTCAGGATATTAAAGTTTAATAATAGAACGGAAACTTATCTGAAAAGGTTCTAGGATAATACTAAAATTTCTCCAATAAATCGTTCAACTGTAACGAACATATATCTAAAATATCACTGTAAAATTGCTGATTATAAATTACTGAATTTCCCTGGCATATCATTCAAATAAAACAAGCACATATATAAAATATTACTTGAATGTCACCAGCTATAGTTAACAGTTATGGTCAATACGTGCTAACACATCGCTCATGCATCGCTTAGATATTACTATAGTATTGCTAATAGGGGATAGCATGATCATCAAATCATGATGACATATCACTCAATTATCATTATATTGTCGCTAATAAGTTGATAGCCCAGTAATTAAATCGCTCTGACATATCACTAAAATATCACTGTATTGTCGCTGATCAAATGATAGCATGGCAATGAAATATCTTTGAATTATCACTCTAAGATCAATATATTGTATCTGATAAGTTGATAGCCTGGTAATAAAATCACTTTGACATATCACTTAAAGTTCACTGTAATATCGCTTATCAATCGATAATATGGTAATCAAATCACCCCGACATATCACTCAAATATCACTGATTAATCGATAGCATGGCGATAAAATATCATTGATATTTCGTTGACTAATAATAGCATTTTACGTAAACTGCGCTGGTGTGTTGATGATGTGAATCTCAATCATAATTAGCGTGAACCCAAAAGGACACACATAAATAGCTAAAATGTAGGGGGACATTTGTTCCAAATATAGCTGATACCCCACTCAAATATCTTGGTTAAAAATGTCTCTCACAGGTCACTCATTTACTGATCATATGTCAATTGTCTATTTGGTTTAAAATGCAGTTTGATTCAGGTTTTACGTGGTTGCGAAATTAACGCTTCAAAGGGAATAATTTAGATTTCACATTTTCATCACTTGGCAAAGTTTGAAATCATGTGTTCGTACAAGTCAATTCGACCGTGAATAGGCTCAAAATAAAGTATTATGGGGGGGTTGGCGGCACTCCACAAAAGGACGATGCGCTTTGTAATAGAGGAAATAGCAGCGCTACAACCGGTCGTTTTTTTTAATTACAAATAGTCATGAAAAATTAGTTTGTTGCTTTTTGTGTGAAAGGGAGTAAAATATGTGATTGAACTAGTACAAACAAATATTTAGTTAAATAAATGGTATGGAACCCCACATTGACTTTCTCGCTCCATTGTTTAAAAATTGAAATATTTACTCAAAATTCGTAATACATATTGTGAAAATAAATAATATACAGTACCAAAATCGAAAACAAATTACTCTAGACTTATGTAAAACATTTTTTGAGTCTAGGTTTTGTAATTTATAATTTTATTTTAAAAGAATTAAAGTCCTCATTTATATATTTGAACCAATAAAAAAGATCGATATTGGGTCTAAAATAGTCAAAACTTCGTATTAAAATTCTCGACGTTTTATTAGAGGTTGTACATCTAATGTTTATCGCATTTTTATTAAATTCTTCATTTATAAGTTTTTACTAATAAAATAGGTAAATATTGGCTCTAAAATAACAGAGATAGATCATTGCTGTACAAACATTTCTCCTAAGGGGTTAAAGGAAAAAGAACATAAAATTTTTGAGAGACTTACTGATTTACTTACTCTATGGAATTAGAGAATTAATGCGTTAAGCTTAGGTACTATTTCTGTACAACTAAAGTTAATAAAATTGTATTAATATATTTGATAATATCTCAGAAACTATTGCTTTTATAAAAAAAAAAGTTCTTTATTTTTAATAGTACTACCATTTTACAATGATAAGTTATTTAGTATCTCAAATAGTTGCGGAGATATGGAAATTTCCGCTACTGTAAAGTACCTAAAAGTCATTTTAATGGGAAAATGAAAATAGTCACTTTGTTTATAAACTTAATCAATGCCTGGATACGAACTTTAATAAAAATTGTTACCACCGATTTTGAGAAAATATATTTTTTATCTTTTCATCCTTTAGTAAACTGCTCTTTATTTTAGGGTTGGACGGACAGACAGACAGACGGCAAATTAAAAAAAAACTTTTAGGGTTCAGGGTGTCATAAAATATTGACATCCATCAACATCTCGGGTTAAATTTTTTGACGGTTTTAGTATTTTACCCTAAATGTTGGAAAAGTTAATATATATATAAATATATATATAAATATATATATATAAATATATATATAAATATATATATAAATATATATATATAAATATATATAATAAATATATATATATAGCTTGAAAAATATTGGTTATATAAAATATATTTCAAGTAAGAGATGTTTATTATAAATAGATCTACATACATGCAATGATAAGAAATTTGGGCACCATTATAAAAACCCTAAACACCAAGTTTTAGCCAGATCGGTAAAATAGTTTAGGCTATAATCCGAGATACAGACAGACGGAAATTAAAAAACAACATTTTTGGATTCGGGGGGGTCATAAAATGTTAACATTCATCCAAATCTCAAGTTCGATTTTTTTACGATCACAATACTTTCTCCACCTATAAGATAGCGAGAAAGTAAAAATATAGTACAAATATAAGTTCAAATGATAATACCAACTGTAATAACGGTAAATTTTACTTTTAGTTAGAGTTGGAGATTTACTTAAAAAAATATGTATTTACAAACTTTTTAAAGACTTTGGATACTTTAACAATCGAAGTAGACTTACATCTCTTGACAGTGATCAAATATTTGCTAAGTAGATGAGTATAGAATGGATTATTGTATATTTTCAACTGTCGGAGAGGAACAAATCTACAATAAATGAAAGATAAAATTTTATTATTTGTTAAATAGTCCAATTATAAAAGAAAGGTACATATTTGTCAGCTAGAAAAGGGACTATACCTACTTTTGCCTATTCATATGTCAAGTCATGTGACCTAGAGATATGAATTTTGATAGATATTAACAAATAAAAGAATACTAATAGAAAAATCATATTTATATTAATTTATAAAATTACCTTTTTATGAAAAGTAGATTGTAGGTCTTATTATATTCCATTGCTACATATTTGCTATCTTATTGTCAAAGTATCAACATAATAGGAATAAATGTCCAAGCTAATAGAAATATATTTTATAAAATATTTACCCCCTTACATTATCATAGCTGCTAAACGTTAAGACTTATTTTACTCTCAAACACATATATAACTATATATTATAAAAATGACTTATTAACATGCGATTCAAACCCGGTACATTTGGCTTGGAGCACTAATGATCTTACACTGAAAATTCAGGTTCATCCCTTCGTCAACGTCTTAGATCATTCTTTACCTAATACAGAATAGGTAGGTTAATTAAGATCTCCAGGTAAAAAATTACACAGATTGTAGGGGGTGATAAGAAATGTATCTCACGTAATGAACTTGGAAGTGATGACGCCAAATAGTGGTGCAACAAGACGTTAAATTTGGTGGAATTGATGACCTGGTGGTCTAGGGGTAAGGTTTCGGAATTCTGTGCTAGGGGTCCGGGGTTCAATCCTCTGTCCCGGCACAGATTTATCTGACTACCAAACCCTTCCTTCATCTCTGACTAGACGTGTATTAATCACAACTTGTGAATACGTGGAATGTCAGGCCTCCACCGTGGTTCGGATCTCACGTTAAACTTTAGGTCCTCCATTTCATCTCACAATCACCCTATCATTACACATTAGCGTAAGTGCGTATAACCCGACCGGGTAGTAAGACGTGGTGCTAGTAGTAATAATAATAATAATAATAATAATAATAATAATAATTTGGCACTGTATGTACCTGGGAGGTAGGCAACTTTCCAATCTTCAGCACGTAACAAGTGGATTGCGATGTAGGTTATGATTAGCGACAGGTATTTAATTGACTGATAACAGCTACCCATAAGGAAGGGCCGATTATTTCAAAGATACCGAGGTAGGACCAATATTGTGAGCAATTAACTACCTAGACTGAGGAAGTGGTAGGTGCAATGAAGTGCAAAGAAGTGCACTACCGCTCTCCTACGAAGGTAGTGGTGGGGATGTTTGTGTTGGTTTGCATAGCGTGCTGCACGTGTTGCCTACCTCTCAGGTGCATACAGTGCCAACGTTTATAACTTGTAGCGCCACCATTTGGCGTCGCCAAACCAAAACTTTTAATGTGGAAATATATGTCTTGTTACCCCTTCATCCTATCTCATTTTTTTATTCTGAATAACTCTGTATATTAACTATCAGAATCCCAACTACGATTACAAATAGTTGGTTGTGGGTATTTACGAATTGTTCAAGTCGTTGTACAGAGGTTGAAGAAAGGTGTTTATACAATATAATGGAAATAATATTTAGTTTATAACGATATACGGATTTAATTCAAATTGTATCTTCGATTTCCGGGTCCAGTTGTATTTTTTAAGAATATCTTTACATGCCATTAATATTCTTTCTACCAATTTGACCTTACGGGTCATAAACACTCGTGCAGAAGGAGTTGAAGATAAATTAATCAATCCAACTCAATTCACATTATTGATATAACCAGAACCATAGTGTGGAATAAATTGATCCTAGTTATTGATGTGTGATCTTTAATTTATATCATATTTCATCTGAATATAACCTAATATAATCCTTGGTAGTAAACGTGAAAATACTTGTCACCCAAACACAATATACTTAAATATTTAAATCAAGAGTTGAGATATAAATTGACACATGTGAATCTAGTGCGATAAGGTCATATTTTAACCTTGTTCTGGATCCGATCAGAGGACGCCAGGACGGATACGACAACTTTTCGTTAGATTACTCAAACATAAAGGTTGACCTATATATGTTTATTTCCATATAATGATTACTTTGAAAATATAAATATATTCTCTTTCTTCCACATTAGATGCTTAGTTTCTTAGGGATACTCGTACATCAGCCGACAGAGCATACTATTTTAAGGACACTTAAGGGCACTTAATCACTTGCTTGTAGCATGACCGCTACACGGACACTTACCAAAAGTAAGTTCAGTAAGGAATAATTTTCATTGTGTATACCGAAACATTAAAAGTCAAATATATATATTGATATAACCCGCTTCATTGGCCACATGGTCTAAGATGGTACTCTCGCAATAAACTAGACTAATAATGACGGGGAGATCGAGGCTCGAATCTCGGTCGGGTGCACTGAGGGTGGTACATCAGCTTATAGCCCCTACGGGTAGTAAGACGTGCTGTTAAAAAAAATATATATATATATATATACAGGTTTGTCTTGCAGTACCTATATGAAAAGAAAAAGATTTTTTTGTTATAATTTTTTTTACTCATTTTTTATATCAGTAACGTAAAAAGTTTCAAATTAATCTTAGGTTTTTCTTAAGGTCAATAGGAGTATAAAACAGAGAGGCTGTTTACGATAACGGGTGAGTATTATTCATTTTTAGTAGGTTAATTCTTAGATTTGATTATTTTTAATAATGCAAACATATTGTATGGAATGCGAATTATTACCGTCAACTGATAAAAATTAATATCTTGGAATCTTGTACAATATTGTAAATTTCAAAATCATGTTAAATTAAGGAAATTTTCAAACACACTGAAAATAATGTGCTACATCAGTTGTATTAATTTTGAAACATAACATTTCCCGGTTTTTCATTTTGAAATTCCATATAACCCGAATCCATTCGGTTCCCCGGGAAGGTATATTTGCTTACATGTAGAATTTCAATTTCATTCCATATCAAGAAGTATTTTCTATGTTGATTTGAAAAATTTTAAGCCTTCTGTTTCTTGAAACAAATTTTAAAATTTCAATTATTCAATATTTTTTTATTTTTAACTATTTTGGGCAGCCCTAACAGCCTTAAAATATTAAAAAATTTAAACACACTTGGAAAAGTTTTTTTTATTATTTTTTTGAAATTTTTAGCTTTCATTCAACGTATTTCTTAATTTTAAAATTAAAAAAATATATATTTTTAGCTATCTCAGAAATTTCCCTTTTCTACCATAACGAAATATGATTTTTCCTATAATTTTGGAAATTTCTTCTCATCCTCCATCTAACCACCCTGTTATTTTGTAATTCCAAATTTTTAAAAAATTTGAATTTTGGAGAGGTCTCTTTACCATGTAGCCAAGTTTCAATATATTATTTTTATCACCGATGACCAGTTGATAATAAGAACTTCGGAAATCTAAACCATATATTTGGGTCCATAGTGGCTCGCTATAAGCGCGGTGTTATGTATATTTATATCTTGAAGCCTTAAACGCTATGACCTTCATTGTGTGTAGTTCCAAACGCAAGAAAAATAGAAAGGTGAAACTTTTCAAGTCTACTTAATTAAACCCAAAGGCGTGTGCATCCGGTGTTTTTTTGAAAAAAATAAAATATGTCGACTCTAATCCCTTAGACCACGTGTCAATTGGGAAGTATATTTTCAAACTGAATTAAACAAGGAATCTTAAACATTAATTAATGGGTAGATAGGTAAATACTTATGGTGTTCACCTTAACCTCTTTTTTACCATCCATAGTGAGCCTAGCACATTTAACATTGTGACCACCTGTTCAGGTAGATAATGAATTAAGAAACATAGGAATCCAAACTTTGGTACCAACCACATTCATTGTGAAAGCTTAACTTTGGTTACTACACATTTTGTGACCCTGAAGGTAGTATTTACTTTGTAATTGCCAGTGCGGAAGGATACCAAACCAAGGACCATGAAAACCTTAAACTTTGTATTTGCTTGTTGCTCAATCACACGCAAACAACTGTTCCAATTGTTCTGCTGAAATCTCTCATGGACGTGGATATAACTTATACGTCCGGTTAACATATTCTAAATTACAAATTAGGTTCACCATTTTGTTTCAAGATAGAGAGACTATAAAACACTCCTTTTTTACCCTTTTTTTCATCTTATGTTTATTAGATTTTCATGGGATCAACTTTTAAAGGTTCCTATATATAGTTAGTTATATTAAATACCAGTAAACCCTTGCGAAACTCGCATATTTAACCTTCCCTTCCCCCCCCTAAAAAAAATTTAGTATTTTGTTGGGTTATTAAAATTAAATACTCAGCGAAGTGTATACATAAAATATCAAAGAAAGTTTATTTTTGGTAATTGATACAAAAATATTGTTAGATTTTTATTTTAACTTAATTTTAAACGGAAAATGTGTTTTAACGTAAGCTGAGTATGATATATCAGAAGTCGGTAAAAAATCCTATCCACTGATACTTTATTCATCGCTGTAGGCTTTGTATTAATTGAGAAAAAGGGATGTTGACAACAGAAATAATATATAGGATTACGGCCATATTGAAAAAAAAAGTGGTGGCCATAAAATACTACTTTTTACCCTATCCAGGAATCTAACTCATAAACTATGGGAAGTGTCACAATGGGAACCAATAATCAATCAACATTTATATAATATAGGATGTGTTTGTTTGTATGTATTAAATTACCGATAATAGGAAGTCAAGGGTTTAAATCTCGGTAAGGTGTTTTAAATGTTATTTCAACATGTGATTTATAACTGTAATTATGCCATTCTCTCTCTACACTAACTCTAAGCTATCCCACGCCACATATTTCCATTGTTTTAAAAGTTCATAACCTTGTTTTTGAACGAATTAAAAAAAAATTTGAACCATGAATCGTTACATAATGCTTGAAGTTTTTCGCGCATGTTTGCAGAATCGAAGATAACGCGTTGATAGCTCCTTGATGAACGGTTGGGGAGTGAGTAGGTGTGTTCTATCTTACATCAATATCTGCGATGTCTTCCTTGGTAAAAAAAAAAATGTCACCAGCAGCTTGTACGATGAAGAGAGAGGGCAGGGGACAAGAAACGACAAAACTCTATGCGAGATAAAGGGAGAGTGAAAGCTAAAAAAAAAAAAAATCTGTGAATCATTTTAATGTGTACGTAACTTATCAAAATGTNATGGTTAGGTCTTCAGTTAACTTTTTAATTCATGCAAAGACCTACTATTTTTATGATTAACCAATATTAGAGTATTTTTACTAGGTTTTGCAAAAAAAAAAATACTGTGCTTTATCGATTTTTTTCCCAGACAGAAAAACGTTCTTTTTTTTCGGTTCTCGTGGTTTTTTAAGGTGCGTGGCACCTCCGCGTGATTTCATAGACTTTATAAGCATTTATTTCTCCTTGTCATGGATTTTTTTTACCTTTGTATTAGTCCTACATCTTAGTTTAGATGATTGTCATGTCTGCCTGTTGAGCTAAGGGTTCCTGGTTCAAATCCCTGCCTGGCCAATAAATGTATCCTTAGTGAAATGAAGGTTTCCCATTATTTTCAAGGTGATGAATTGACGTCTGGGTGTTGTGTCTGTTCTAGATTTAAGGAAGTTTATAAGTCGTGCATTGATATAATCAGTCGGTTCTTAAATTGCGTATTAAATACATAAAATAAAAAATGCTTAGCACTAAAGCTAACCGGCCCATGGTATACAGTCTAGAACAACTGGGCGCCGCCATCTGGGCGTAGCCAACTGGGCGCACGTGAACTGGGCGCCAGGACAACTGGGCGCTACAAAAAAAAACCTTTTTTCTTTATTTTTTTGAATTAACTTTTTTCTAGTATAATGCAATGCACTTTTTTAGAATATAAAAAATGTACAATTTTTTTCATATATTTTTCAAATAAAATTAAAAAGTCATGGGTAAAAACTAAAAATGAACTTTTTTTTTAACTAATCATATTTTTCAGCGCAACACCATATATTTTTCAATTACTTAAATATTCATTTTTTGATACACTATGTACGATAGTACACTAGTAACGGCTAATCTTTACACTACTTAGATACGGATAATGTAGCTCAGATGCCCATGATTTTATTATAGCACTAAAACTTTACTAAAATTTGAAGAGACTATTTATAGTTTTCATGACAGCATAGATTTATGTCCTATTTTTATATGAAGAGCAGGAAAGATTACGTTAGTTAGGCCATAGCCTTGAAAATAGTACACGACTTGTTCAGGTTTAGGAGACATTGGTCTATGAGAACCTTATTTTTGTTCACGTACCCCCAGATATAGTTTATCTTCAACTTTGTACCCTAAAAGTGGTTGGTTGAATATTGCAATCCATACATATTTTTTGATCTACCATACATCTAAAATAAATTAAATTAAATTTAGTCGAAAATAATGTATTAAATGAGAAATAAATAGACATTAAATTTTACGTAACCCCAAGATGTCTTCGCATACTTCTGGTTGAATACCACTGGTCTGTGGTCTATGATACATCATGGCAAAGAAAATAAGAAACAGAGATTAGATCATCATCTCAACTTGACTGGCTTGGATTACAAGAAAGCCTACATCAGCATCTCAACTTAACTGATATAGATTACAAGAAAGCCTACATCAGCATCTCAACTTAACTGACATATATTACAAGAGAGCCTACATCAACATCTCAACTCGACTGATATAGATTACAAGAAAGCCCACATCAACATCTCAACTTGACTGATATAGATTACAAAAAAGCCCACATCAAAATCTCAACTCTACTGATATAGATTACAAGAGAAAGGGCTGAAAGTCGTTTACGATCTCAAGGACAGTGGAAAGGAAGATGAAAAGAATGTAAAGGAACTTTCTAGACCCAATTTACCAAAACCAAGAATTCTTTACGTGGAATTGAGGGAAGCGCAGAATCCCTGAGTTGACGGGTTCGTCTCTAGCCAGAATGAGGGAGTATTGATAAGGGGTGTTTAGGGGGGCAGGGGGGGGGGAAGGATGGTTGTCAGGTACACTTGAAGTGCTGATTGCTTCTCAAGTGGAATATCCATTGTTTCATAATGACAAGTCTGAAAATAGCAAATATAATTATATTAGGATAACAGTAGATGGGCATGATTTCTGAAAGTATCAAAATCCTTCGTCCTTAATTCCCTCATAAATGTAGGCTGTCTGAACACCCTAAGGTATTTATTTTGTCTGGCCATTTATTCAGCAAATCCAACCGTTTACGATGGTTTTGATTCCTTTTATATTCTCTAATTCATCGATTACTATATTGGCTACAATATTTATTTATTTATTTTCGTTTATTTGAGATATTTAGGGCCACCGCGCGACCAGCCGCACGATCAGCCGCGCTACCCGCGACCAGCGAGAATGCTTGTGGTAAAT
>CABFWO010000132.1:331869-357405 GCA_902155825.1 Timema genevievae
ACTGGGATAGCGAGCGGTGCGCAGGTGACCAGTTGACCAAACGGACAAATCCATTAGAAAAATTAGAAATTAAATGGTCGGTTGCTTCCTTGGTCGTGGAGCAAGTTGCCGGTGTCTAAAAGATCACAGCGGCTGGTCGGCCAGTGTACGGTGGCCCTTAGCGTGTACTTTCTGAACCGACTGATTGTATCATCGCAGGACTTACAAACTAACTTGAATCTACAACAGACACAACACCCAGCCCCCGGCAGTTAATTCATCACTGTCAAAGGATAAGCCCACATTTTACCAATTATATATTTTTCGGTCATGCTGGGGATCGTACCCTGGATCAATAACAAAGGAACTGGCTGCAATAGCTTCAATGGAGGACTACTTCTCTTTCAACTCTTTTTTTTAATATTGATTGATACCTGTGCGGGTAAACACAACTTATGTCAGTCAGCCAAAACTAGTAAACTCTCACTAACAAACCAAGGGCATTTTCACTGTAGTGACAGTGACTTGTCTCTTGTATTAAAATACATTAGATTGAATGAAGCTTTCCACACTAAGACACTGCAGTGTGTGGACCGGTCACATTCTCTCAACAGTGTATGCACTCCGACACATGTGACGGACACGGACACTGTATCCGTGTGTGTCTTCGCTTGAAAAACATTAGATTCAATAGGAGCGTAGATAGTTGAAGCAAGATTGAGATGGTATGGGCGTGTAATGAGGATGGAAAAGGAGAGAGAATGTAAAAGAAAATTATGGTAATAAAGTATGTAGGGAAAATACCACAATGGAAGCCAAGAAAGATCTGGGAGCAGCATATAACAGAAAGTGTGCAAGTGAGAGGGGAAGAATGAAAGCAGTTCAATGAGGAAGAATGGTGGAAGGCTCGAAGAATATGGAGGCACTTTATTAAACTGACCCAAACCTGGGCTGGAAACGATGATGATGATGATGATGGTAACGAGGAACTTTCACACTGGGACACAAGTATCGGGCACTTTAATGTTCTGTCGACAACAAGAAAGCAGTCATTTATTAATTTAAAGTCTAGCTCTCGATTGTTTATATATTTATATCCACATGATCGAATTAATTTTCTTTAGAACCACGTCTTACTACACGTTAAGCTTATATGCGTATATACTAATTACGATGATGGTTTTAGGGTTGAGGAAGGTTAACTTTAGAAGGAGAGTACCCGCATTTGCATGAGGGGAGTATGGGAAAAACTTTCTATAAAAATCACCCTCAGTACACAAGACCGAGATTCGAACCTCATAGGCAGTCTAGTTTACTGAGAGATTAGTGCGTTTCGCCAAAGCGGGTAATCTGAGGGTAAACAACTGCAAACTTCTAAGACCCGAGCGGGTAATCTGAGGGTAAACAACTGCAAACTTCTAAGACCCGCATCGATAGACATATGAACTAAACATCTAGCTCGTGTTGTCTTATTTGCCAGTGAGGGGGAAATCGGGTTTGGACTCCTGGCCTGAAGTACCTAGGAGGTTTTTGGTTTTTCATGTTTGGTTCTACGCTCCATCTCTACATAAATGTGCCTACATTTCCTAGAAATTATGCTTTCCTCATACGTGTCCCATTTGACTATGGCATTGTGGGAAATACAAAGATCGTTGCCACACTTACAAAACTACACCACCTATCCTTATCTTTAGCTAGTTCTATCCAGTCCACCTCAATCCATTCATTATTAGCACCGCGTCTTACTACCCGTTCGGGTTGTACGCACTTACACTAATGTTTAATGGTAGGGTGATTGTGAGATAGAATGGAGGACCTACAGTTTAACGTGGAATCCGAACCACGGTGGAGGCCTGGAATTCCACACATTCACAAGTTGTTATTAATACACGTATTGTCAGAGGGGAAGGAAGGGTTTTGGCAATCAGATAAATCTGTGTCGGAACCGGGGATTGAACCCCAGCACAGAAGTGACACCTTACCCCTAGACCACCAGGTCACATTTTTTTCTACTTGTTGTATTTTCTAACTTTACCTAATTACCTCGATTACACACCAAAAAAATTCCATAGAAATAATGGTTGGCTTGAAACATAATTATGGACGGTGACCGTACATGCACCCACCAGTAATTAGCATGTCACTTCGCCTACCTATGTAATTATATCAATACAGTTTCTATATTCATTTATAGTTTTCAAGATTCTTTTATTACATTTTAATGCGTTATAAAATTATACTTCTCTTACTGAGAGTGAACCAAAATTTGTATTTGCTTTATCATTTCAAAATAATAGTGTTTTTTAAACTTTTCAAACCCCACAAAATTATATTATTTTAGTGATTTTGATATTGGCTTGGCTCAAAACTAAAATAATTTTAAAAGTTTGTATCAAATTTATAAAATGACTATATTGCAAAAGGCATTTTGACATTAACCTGAAAATAAAAGCTGTCAACATTATTACAAACTATTCTTACACGGAGTTTCAAGCGCACCCGTAACTCTATACCCACTAAGGCGATTGGCCCTTTTCATTTGGCGTGGAAATGCAGAGCCATGGGAAAAAAACAGTTATCTTCAAGAATTTGTATTGTCTTGCAATTTTCTTTTCGGAAACGTTTTGTTCAAGAATAAAAACATGTTGATTAAGTTATACTTTTTATATATACACCTCCTCTATAATTTTAACAGTGATCAGTAAAATTGACATTTTTCAATAGAAAACTGCCGTCTTCATAACAAAAAAATAAGAAAATGTAGCAATTAATAAACATTTGTGCATTATCTTAAAGGGGGTTTTGGAAATATTGCCAAAAAAATATTCACTCGTTCTCGAGAAAACTGATATTTCCAAATGTATATGTTAGTATTTTTCACTGTTCTAGTAGAGTTGCATAGGTATAACAATTACAGAGGAAGCTAGATGTTTGATAAAAAAATCTCCATACAGAAATGATGACTAAATTTAAATATTTCAATATACATATGCACATACATACATATATACATATATACATATGCACATACATAAATATATACATACATACATACATACATATATACATATATACATATGCACATACATATATACATATATACATACATACATACATACATACATATATACATACATATATACATATATACATATATACATATATACATATATACATACATACATACATATATACATACATACATATATACATATATACATATATACATATATATACATACATACATACATACATACATACATACATACATACATACATACATACATACATACATACATACATACATACATACATACATACATACATACATACATACATACATACATACATACATAATCAAGCCGTTCCCTTATGGAGTAAGCAAAACACTGTGTATATAACTCAATAAACAACAACTCCGTACTTAATCCATCCTCACTAACTTTCTCAACACTTCTCTATCCTTGTATACTACTTTCGCTTCAACAACATCCATACACCGAGTTACACATGCATTTTTATTCTTAAAACTCTTAATGTTCATATCTCTCACACATATGTCTACAACATTTAGCCATATTTGACATGGCCTTCCCCTTCCTTTTGATCCATACACTCTACCTTCATATATTTGTTTCGTCACTCGATCCACACTTATCCTCTCAATATGCCCAAACCAACGTAAGACGCTTCTTTTACATTGACCTGTTGTATTCCCTTTCAAATAATACTAATTCAGCACCCATTCATAACTGACTCTGTCCATACAAGTTTTTCCACATACATTTCTTAATAATCTAATTCAAAATGCATTCACCTTGCTCTTGTGTTTCTCCTGACTAACCCACGTTTCAGATCTATATAAAAATATTGGCGTTAAAACACTTTTACATACTGCCATCCTTACCTCTGTCGATACTAATTTTGTCTTTGCAATTGTCCACATAATCCAACTATTCTTAGATAAATTATTTGAAAACAAAACATTTAATTTCCATAAAATCCAGGAATGATATTTTTTGGAATAAAAATATCATACTGACAATATTGTGGTTTTTTACAAACTTAAAAATATTTTCACACATTTATTTTATGTTTTAATAACAATATTGTCACTAAAAATATCACTAAAATCTTACATTGGGAACGTGTAGTTTCCAATAAGGTGGTATTACGTGGTATAAAACATTAATTAAATTAGTTACTAATTATTCTTGAAATGTATTTACTTAAAAATATATATATCTATAGTGCTAAGACTGGTGAGATCTTATGATACTTAGGTTCACCAGAATACTTTTAAGTTTTTGGCATTCAAGTTAATTAGATCAAAGTTTAACGCTTAATTTCATTTAAATTTATAAAAATATATCACCTCACTCTAGTTTCTTTTGATAAGGCAAACATTCATTCAAATGCATTTTATATAATCAAATTTAAACATGCTATTTCCTTTAAATTTAATAAATAAATAAAAACTAGGCTTTACAATAGATAATAAAAAATCTTCCGACAGTAAATTAAGCTCTCAAATAAACTTGAATTGTTATTATTAGACGAGCCTCATCAAAGGGTACATGCACTAAACTATTCTGGTTTGTTGTGATGCAAACCTTGTCCAGAGTGCAGAGTAATTTATCTCTCTTTCTCTCTCTAGGATTTTCCTCAATATCTAAAAATATGCGAGTACGTTCCTTAATAAATACAACATTTCTCATACATTACCCACTATTATAATTAAATGCTTGTAGCCCAGACAAGATGAGGCTACTGGAGAGTGGAGGAGTTTACATATTGATGAGATGCATACATGTTCGTATCACAATACATTGTTACGATTAAGGGTACTGACTGACAAACCCAAAGGGAAGAGACTATTGGGAAGACCTAGACGCAGATGGGAGGATAACATTAGAATCACCTGAAAGAGATAGTGTATAATGAGGTGGACTGGATAGAACAAGCTCAACATAGAGATAGGCGGCGTACTTTTATAAGTGCGGCAATGAACTTTCGAGATCCTTATGCTATAAAGTAAGTAAGGCTGGATGGGTGGTAAGTAACAAAGCAATGCACCATCAATTCTAAAAAAAATATTTGAGCTATTTTCAAAGGTATATCTCCTAGTAGCACAAAACTATAATCTTCTTTCGACGTTATTCGTTGGGGGGAGGGGGGTTAAAGGGAAAGTAAAGAAGGTAATATTAATGTATTGATGCATGTACTCGACTCTAACATATTATACTTGCAAATTTTACCCTTTATATCTTGATAGAAATAACTTTCTCGTTTCCTCTTGAATGTTTCATGTTAATTTGTCATTACGGGTAGGAGTAGAAGGGAAAGTTTGAACCGTATTAATTGGAGCTTATCAGAAACGGATGCCTTAACTTTTAAACATATAAAATCCGTAGGCTGAATTAAAAACCTGCAAGGAACTAGTGTGTTTTATATTACCTGTTCAGGGAAGTAGAATAAGTGATTCATCAAGGGTTTTCTTTCTAGATTTCTTAAAAATTTATATTATCATCTAATAAATAGCAAGAGTTATTATTGCGACTGATGGTAAGAGCTTCCCGGCTATAAATATCATTGGCTCTACCAGAATAGATTCTAGGGGTATAAGGGCTGTTTTCACTTCTTTTAAGTTAGTTAAAAATGGTGGTCATCAAATTATATTCAATGATATAACTTTGATTCACCAAGCCTAAGAATGTGACCCAGTGGTCAAAGGGAAGCTTGATTTCAGGTGATAAACAATCAAAAAATAAAATTTACTGTGCTAGATTTCAAATTATAGTTTGAGTATCTAATATCGGGTGTTTTTTCTTTGGTTAAGTTAGTTTTCGTATCTTGAAACAAAACTATTTTGTTAAAAATATCTTCATAATATTATGGCTTTGTCTACTGAAGTAAGGGTTCTGGTTTTAATTCCTATCAAGCTTTGATAATTTTCTTCTTAAAAATATTGTACTTTAATAATACCAGACTATACTGGGTGTTTATGTTAGGTGTGATGCAATTGTCTCGCTCATATGGTCGATTAAGCCTTTATACATTGGATCAAAACCACTTTAATTGATAGTGAAGTCTGTAAAGTAGAATAATATCCTTCTTTCAAAGGAATTTGTATTTGAATCTCATAAGGAAATATGAGAGATCGTGTTCTAAATAATGTGAGATAATAAAAGAACCAAGTTATAAAGAAAAACCGACAAATAAACATCATATTTTTTAATAGCATGAAACTTAATGTTTCATATATTTTTTTAAATTACTTATAAGTAGTTTAAACACATAATGATGAGTTACATACCCTGTCCTCATCACATTCATTGCTAAGATAATCAAGTCTCGTACGACGGGCAGGACATGCAGCGTGAGTGGGAGAATCTAGAACCTTGTTCTGGGTATTGACTGGCAAACCCAATGAGAATACCTTTGCGAAGGTTTAAACGGATAGAGGATTACAGTCTTCATTTAAAAAAAGTTTGACTATAAACTTGTGAAAGCATTTTGACATTGTTTCAAATATATGTTAACAAAAAATTATTTTATAAAAAAAAATCATTTATCCTAATTTCACAACTGCCAACGTGCGAAACTAATACATGGCACGGTTAATTGTAAGTGAGCTGGGGTCTTAGTGACGTGGTCTGTTTGGAGATTTCAAAGAAATTTTGCGAAATTGCATCTTCACGTAATGCACGTAAACACTCTAAGCTTTATCAAACTTAAGACACCAATGTGCCAAATAGAAACAGAGGGAATAAAGATAGCATTCGCCCTGCGAGGCATCTTGTTTGTCTACCGAAAACACTTTGCCTCTTCGTCTGACAAGCTTATACACGCACTCTACTATTTTCGCCTTGAAAATATTGTCTTGCTTTATAAAATTACCTTTTACTTATTTCCTATTAAAGATATACATATGCTACCACAAACTGTTTTAATCTACATTCTGGCAAGAAGACTCCAACAGGCCATTTTCATGAACAAGCCAAATAGCCTAAGTTGTAAATGATTTTAAAAAAATTACTTCAAGATAAAAATAATAATTTTGTAACACTGTAGGATTAATTTCATAATTATCTAAGAATATAGTATTTTTGTTTCAAGGTTTTATCTTTAAAAACTCTCTGAATATAACATAAATTCATTAACATGGGAAATCCTATCTTGACCTGCCATGACGTCATAGGTAGGCAAAGACCTTAAGCAGTGTGACCACCCGTGCGGGTAATATTTCCTGACAACTGAAGAATAAATTGCAGTGGTTTTTTTTTTGTCAGGCTTATTTTGAACAACGATCATTTTTATTTACGAAGTGTTCTTGACAATTCATTGAGAGGACTTGAAAAGCCATGGTAGAAGAAAGCATGTACTTCGGTAGTAAAACTGTTGACGAGAATTAAGCGCCATTCATCCTAAACTTGTCCCGATGCTGGGGGTCGGCCTTAGCAACGGATTAAATTTCCCTCGAAGAGAATTACTTTACCACGGTTAAAGTAGATATCTCTTGAAGATCTTGGGAAGCACTCTTTAAAATAGAACCAAGTTATAGGAATGATTTTAAATAATTGCCATATTTAAAAAAAATCGTGTGTATAGAGGATATAGAATTGGAACCTAAAAATTATTTCCTAAATTTTCACGATCTTAGTTATTTTAATCTCCTGTAATCTGATTTAATAATTATATTTTTTTTAAAAAATGAATGTTGGAAATTGTTTTATTTGCTTACTTTTATAGGACATAATTGCTGCTTGCAATATATTTTTGAGAATATATATAGATACTTTTTACAATATCATGCAAAAATACTACACTTATATTAGTTTTTGCAAAAAATAGATAGACATATTATAAAATAAATGTATATGTAGAGTTCCTATAGGTTGTGACACACTTAGTTGAGCTTCAAAGGTTTAGTACCAAGATGCAGAGACTGTTGAAAGTTGAGTCGTGTGGTAGATCGTTCATGAGCGAAAACGTAATTTCGGACAAACCAAAGAAAATTAATAATGGGGGCACGCAGATTGGATCTTCATATAAATGTCCCCCAAACTAAGGTGGTAGTTTTTGATAATGACGGATCACGACATAATTGTCAGCTTAGTATAAATGTAGAATGTTAGAACAAATGAATGATTTTGTATATTTGGGCGGAATGTTCTGTAAAAAATGGAAGGATAGATGGTGAAATTGACAGACGGGTGAATGCACCTCAGAGAGTATTTGGAGGTATGTGGTTATGTCCCAACTTGTGAACCCTATGTTGTTTCGAAAAGGAAGGATGAGACTGCAGTTTTGAATATTTTATTTACATTTTATATTTTAAATTCGGGAATTCTCTTTATTTTATAATATTATTTTAATCATTCGTTTTAATTTTAGTTTATTTAATACCTTTCAGACATTTTAATAGTCAATACTTTTATATTAAATGGGTATACTGGATGCGTTGTAAGATGACACAAAGGGAAAAGCTGATGCAGCACAGAGTTTTCGTTCAAAGAGAAATACACCTTTTCCTCAACACAGAGCGGTTGTATTGTCCAGCCAACCAGAAAGCTAGGATTTAGACTACAGTCATGTGATAGGTCAAGATGGTCAGGCCACACAGGTGCAATCTACGATGTCATCAGAATTTGAAAAAAAGACAAGAGGAAGAAACGAAATCTCACTAATACCAGATGGAAGACGCGCAATGACCAGTGAGGCGACAAGATTGATATAGTATGTACGGTGACTAGCGTAGAAACGGGTTGGTTGTATAATATGAAATTATCAATGATTACAGTAATAACATATAAAAGAATAATTAAATTCCAACAATAAATCAATATGAAAGTGATCAAGGTATATTTATTATGTAAGTGGGAATTTCTCTTATATGATAATCGCTTCGATAAGAGAATCTAAGCTAGCCAGGGATGAATATCAAAATTATAAGTCGTCTTTGCGAGTTCTACAAATTATTGTCACCCAACTAAGTGGCGTTATATCGTCGTAGGTGGAAGAGGAGGATTTCTTCAATTGGAGCCCAACAGTGGGGCCTTCATCATATAAGTCATTCTATTTGGCCACCCAAAGAGGGGCCTATAGGAAGAACCTTACAATGGGAACTAGTATCAAAAGAGTCAAAGATGCAAGTATGCAAGTGTGTTAACGCAAACATTGTTTTATGGATGTGAAGCGTGGGTTTGTCAGAAGAAACACAAGAGCGAGATGAATGCGGTTGGAATGAGATATATAATAAATGTATGTGAGAAAACACATATGTACAGAATCCGTAATGAATGGATGCTGAAGGAGTGCGATTTAAAAGGGAATCCAATAGGTCAATGTGAAAGAAGTGTCTTACGTTAGTTTGGGCATGTTGAGAGGATGAGCGTGGATCGAGTAAAGAATATGAAGGTAGAGTGTGTGGATCTTTCAAGTGACCAAGGCCATAGAGTAATTAACTAGGCAGGAAATCTTACTACAACGATCCACACTATTGTCTATTGATGAAGGCAATTTACAAACGAAATTGAAATCATCACCACCGGACAAGTTTTTTTTAAACCAGTTTTTATTAAAGACAGTTCAAAATATGGCCAATAGATTCATCTAAGCAAAATACGCTATGCTTTATGAATGGCCAATAACAATTCCCGATGACGTAAAAATGTTACATCTTCCTTAACAAGTGATACAAATTACTTCGGAGTATAACAAATGTCGGTGTCAAACTTCTTTCATCCTTAGGGGACGCTTATTAATTACGTAACACAGTATGTGCTGTTGATTGGGGCGGGTGGATAAATAGAGCATGGCATATTGCTATTTAGGGAAGGACTATCTTGTTCCGGTGTTATATGACGTACTTATTTATTATGATAAAGTAAAGTATTGGCAGTTAATTATTTTAGTAAAATGTATATAAATATGGATTGAATAGCAAAGCTTTTATTTTTTTATAGATACGGTTATGGCCGCATATAAATATCATAATCCTCAAATTGAAAATAATGTCCGGACTTGGGTATCAAAACCGGGACCCTTGGCTTCGTATGCCAATACTCTAGCCACTCAGATATCCACGAATAATCTCGTGCCCTTCATTTTTCGATTTAAATAATATGATATTTATATGTGGCTATAACCACCATCATCAAATATAATAAATAACTTGGCTATTTAATACATCATGGTATGAGCATTCGTACAATTATTTTAATTGTAAAATTGGCAGCATAAAGCCAACTAGCCGGAAGGAGGCTGAGTTTTCTGATAGACTATGATCTTAATTGATCGCACATCTATAGCTGACGATTTCCACACGTCCATCACAGACGCTGCCTTAAATATGAGTGAAGAATTATCTTAGTTACGGGACGGTTCCTGGATAGCTCAGTGGTTAGAAAATTGACGTAATCAGCTAGAGGTTCGAGATTCGATTCCTATGTCCAAATGTTATTTTTCATTTTAAAGAATAAAACTTAGGCTACAATATATCATATTTCTACCGATCTTTTTAATTCTATTAGTTCACACATATCACCTAATACAATTTTCCATAAAATGTAAAAACGGGGAACTATGCGTTTTTTTAAGTCTACAAATTAAGAATTACTTTACATTGGTAGGATTATATTATATATATTTTTATATAATATATTTTAAATATATAATATGTTGACTATAGCAAAGCCTGGGAAAGCTATAGTTTTTATCCGATCGTGTAATGTGAACTCTCTTAAAATAGGTAATTCCGCGCCCTTCCTTTTACCAACGGTACTTTTAAATAAAGTATCAATATATTTAAAGTTATTTTGATTGTTTCTTAAGTGTATCTGGCAATTTCGCAATATTGAAGTGTCAAATACACCATTTAAATGTTCTATTTTTTATTCAATCGTATCAAGTTAACATTCTTTAATTAGGTATTTCCGAGACCTTTCTTTTACCAAGGGGAGGTTTTTATGAAAAATAAATATTTTTATAGTTACTTATACTGTTTGTAAAGTGTCACTGGATATTTCTTAGTATTGAAGTGCAAGATACACCATTTAAAGTTGCTATTTTTTTTTATCTGATCGAGTCATGTGAATTTTTTTTAATGTAGGTTAGTCCGAACCCTTCCGTTTACCATATAACATATATAGTATAAATTATATATTTAATATATAAGAAATACAATATATATATATATTCGTAAGTCAATATATTATGTGATTGGAAGTTGTAATTTGATAGTTTATGTCAATAACTATCAATTACACCTATAATAATATAGTAAAACATTTTAAATGTTGGCCATAAAATATGTCACAATGGTGTAGTGTTAAAAATGATAACATAATAGTTAATGTAGGACATTTTATTTTTTATTCGAGGAATTTAATGATACACTTTCTGGACCAACCGATTATATCAGCAGCCGAAAAAGTATATGGGCGAGAACGAAAGGAGCCATCAATTTTGTTGAGAGACTTATTCTCGTCTACTTCATGGGTTATTTTACATGCCACAATTGACATGGGACCGACGGCTCTACCTTCCCTTCGAAGGAAGTTGTGCTACGGATTTGTATATCTAAAAAATAATCGCTAACCCCAGCTGGGCTGGAACCTAGGAACACCGAGTCCTGATGCATTTCTAGTCCGAAATGCATAGACTGTCAAACACAACGTTAAAATAATATTATCATTATTAAAAACAAATTAAAAAGTTTATTCTTTTAAGTTTTTAATAAAAAATGGGCGTTATTTTTTATCTTTAAAAAAATTATATATATTTAATAGAAATATATAGGCATTTTTTCCTCATACTTTGTGTATTATAGTGTTAATGAAAAAAAATACCCTGCAAGCAAAAAGCCGTCCAAATATCACCCCTTGGCAACCTATCGTATAAAATTATGGTTGGAGTGTTAAGGACTTTTATATTTCCAATTTTGAATGGTTTCCAAAACCACTCTTTGTTCGCTTTGCACGGCTATAAATGATTGCCTCCAGCGGTCATTTTCAGGGACATTTCAGAAAAAGATCCAATATTGTACACTACGTTCAAATGCTACATAGAACCTTTGAAGACCATGGAATCCTACGTTTAAGGAAAAGCAGACTAATTTAATATTCCAATATCACATGACTAATAACTTGAAGTTTTTTAAGTGCTTCCTTAAGAGACACATATTAGTGTTAATAATTTAGTTCCATGATTTAATTATTAATATGAGTTTTATTGCATATTGGAGAATCTTTTGATCTGAAAAATTACACATTGACACGGATATTGAAACACTAACAATTTAGTTTGTATGATAGTTCTCTTGTTAAGACAAAATTAAATATTTTTACACTGGATTTAGTACTTAAATTTACCGCACTATAACCAAACTACTATCGTTATACAGGGTGTCTCCGAATTAAACAACCTAGCTTTGTTAAGTGATAGGGGATCAAAAAATTATCACAATATTAACAATTTATTATCTTTATAAAGGGTGTTTCCGGATTAAACAGCTTAACTTTGTGAGGTAGTGGAGGATCAAAAACTAACTAGAAATATATTTTGGAAATGAGCTTTTTTTCTCTTCATTTTTGATAAAACAGCAAAAAACAAACCAATTCAAAATATAGGTATTTATTGAAATTTTAAAATTATTATTATTTGATTTATTTTGTTCAAATGATGGCGAGAAGCTTTGCACAACTTGCGAGGAAATTTTTGACTTATAATTTCAAAATATATTTCATATTTTTTAGTCAAATAATAACGTTTTTTTATTAATCTCACAAATCTAATTGGATGATTCATACCAGATTCCTCCTAAACTAAGAAAAAGTTTGGAACAAATGAAGGGTTATGCCGCACAACTATTATATAAAGTTTTTTTTAACTATAAGAGTATTTTAAATATTTGTTTCACATATATACAGAAAAACGTGTTTTTATATAGCTGTTTGCTTTAAAGGGAAGGAAAAACGTGCTAGTCCCCAAAATACATTTTGAGTTAATTTTGGAACCCCTTACCACTTCCCAAAGTGTGGTTGCTTAATCCGGGATTATCCTGTATACTCTACTTTAACCGTAGAAATTGGACTCGCTTTGCTCGTTGGGGGCTCCGCCCCTAACCCCCTGTGAGTTTTCTTCGCAAGTGGGTGTAAAATAATGTGATTCCAAAGCTTTTTTTTTATACGTCTTACCGTTTAGCCACAAGAGACCTCCAAAGAAAGGTCCGCACTGACTTTAAAGTTGCTCCGCCATTTTGAATTTTTTTGGAGGTAATTTTTTTTTTTTTACTTTTTGGAATTTTTCCGTCGGTTACAGGCTAGAAACTATAAATTTGCTAAATTGAAAGTTTCTAGCTCATCTGGAAGTGGGTAAATATTAACGTCAGTGTGTGAGTCAGCCATGTGGCTTTATAATGTAAGGAAGACGAGTAAAGTGAAGGCAATGGCAATTCATTTTTTTTTCGGAGCATGCTGGCTGTCACTTAATAAACTGGATTAGGAATTAGGTTGGTAGGGAAAGATTTGCAGTAGAGGGAGTACATAAAATAGTAGAGTAAGCAAAGGATGAGATGATATGGTAATGTAATTAGGATGGGAAAGGAGGTAATCTCGAGTATGGCGGAGATTAGGAATGTAGGGAAAACACCATAAAGGAGACCATGAAATAGTTGCTAGTAAAAGATAACAGTAATTGTGTGATTAGCAAGAAAAGAATTGCAGAAAATAAAGAAGGAAGAGTTGTGGAAAGATGAGAGGAAGATGGAGACATTTTATTAAACAGGCCGGAAACAGTTGATAATAATGAATTTACGTTGATCGGTGAGTTATCTGATACTTATTTTGAATGGCCACTCCAAACATTATATGCTAATGGAAAATATTTTTAGTTTATAGTATTTTATTATTCATATATAACCAGTAGTATTGTGGAAAATACCTTTATTTGTAAAGGCGTATTTACAAAAAAAAACAGATGAATGAAATTCGACAGATTTGGAATTTTACACTAAATGCAGTTTTCGGCACTGATAGTTCAACTTGCATGCAGTGCCCCAGAAAGTAATATTGGTATGTGTTTGGCATGCAATTAGCTTAGCGGCATTATTTTGATAGGATTTTAACATGTAATCGTTCGATACTGTAAAACTAATTTAATTTTGTTTTTTGTTTTTTTGCGCCACGGCCACGCTATCCGCATACACTAATGAGGTATGGATGAGGAGGAAGTTGGATTTTTCATTTTCATTTATATGTAGCATATAAAGTACACTTTCTGAACCGACTGATTATATCAGCACACATTCTATGAGCGAGAGCGAAAGAGCCTACTAATTTTGCCTAGAAAGCTATTTTCACATACCTTCCAGGGTTATTTTACATGTCCACAATCGACATGGGACCTAGGGATTTACTTCCACTCCGAAGGAGGTTGTGTTACGGATTATTGTATCTCAAGAAAAATCCGTTTACCTCAGCTGGGCTTGAACCCACGAACATCGGGTATTGAGGCAAGCACTTTACACCAAGACAACTAATATCGACAGTAAGTTATAATTTAAAGAAAATGTAACGACATTTATTTGGAGGTAGGTTGGAAAACAATTTATAGAAATAAAACACACTTGTTAGATTCGTACGGGATTCGAAACCCAACATCCTAGTCACTGGCAAACTAGGCTAGGCGGGCTTGACGCTTACTCCACAGGCTTATCTAAGAGGATAATTACATTATTAGTTAATCCATATGTGAAGTAGTTTGTTCAAAGTTGTAGTGTAATAACAAACGCGCCATGTTCGGTGTTTTCTCCTATTTTCCTGACGTGCCAGTGGCAGAGACAAACGTCGGTTGCCATGGAAACGGGAACTTCATTATATAAGCATTACATTAGCGACTCGTGTGCTTCTACATTGTGAACACATGCGAACGTATGCGGTCTAACAGGAAAAAATTGATAAGATCACACGATGAGTTGGTTAGTACTGTCAACTACCAATAAGACACATAAAAAAAAAGACATCAATTAGGTCCAAGCCCACTTCGATGGCCGAATGGTCTAAGGCGTCGCTCTCACAGTAGAGTAGACTACCAATGATGGGAAGATTGGGGCGTTCTATCCCATTCGGGTGTACTGAGGGTGGTTTTTCTTATATAACTTTCCATTCTCCTTCCATGCAAATGCGAGTCTACTTCCTCTAAATTCAACCTTCCTGGTGTAAGTTGTTAGGCTCACAATAAATGCGATAATTTTTAAACAATTTGTCCAAGATTAATACTTTCATATTATGTTGATTACTTATGCCAAGAAAGTTTAGTATTCGAAACTTTAACACACACAAACGAATCAGATCAACATTATACTTTACTTACATTGCTGCAATTTATATGGCTATGGCCATAGCTACTCTGGAATTTTAGCTCCCTTTTAGTTATTTGTCTTAATAACATATTTATTTAAATGTAAGCTCGAATTAAATAAAGATTTTTATACGTTCCCCGAGTAACTTTTATTTGCTGAAGAGCTACCTACTTTATTTATATCAAAAATGTTGTTGTAATATAATAACCTTTAATGTAGTTTTATATTTGAAGTTGAGATTTCATATTTAATATCCATTTGATATAGAAGGGAAATCTTACATAAACGTTTTAAAATGATTAACTAAAACAGATTTTTTTTTTACCATTTTTAGGGTTTGGGATTTTTGTGGAGTGGTTCCTCTATGATTAAAATAAAATTAAGTTTTATACCTTATTTAGAAGAACACAGAATCTTGAATCTATATATACATATAGAAAACATTAAAGATTAATAATTTTGATAAGAATAATATAATAATAATATTGAGCACCGCGTCTTACTACCCGTTCGGGTTATAAGCTTAAGTACTAATTACGCTAATGGATTAGGAATTGGGAGGGTGGAATTTAGAGGAAGTGAACCCGCATTTGCGTGGAGGGAGAGTGGAAAACCATTAAGGAAAAACCACCCCCAGTTCACCCGACCGAGATTCGAGCCTCGATCTCCCCGTCCTCGGCGGTCGAGCTCAACATGACTAGCGCATTTGCCAACTACGCCACCGAGGCGGGTCATTTTGATAAGAGAATTTTATTTAGAATAAATATTAAAACACTTACAAATAAAGTATTTAAGATCTAAAAGAATTTTTTTTTCTAAAAAACTAGGTCAATAATGATGTTTTAATGTTGCGGCGTTGTTTTGGAAAGAATAAATATAGATAAACAATTGAAGGTCAATTTCAGCCTGATTTGGAAAAAGTGATAAGGAAAAATTGAAGGTAAATTTCAGCTTGGTTTCAGAACAAATAATTATCGATAAATTGAATGTAAATTTTTGCGTAGTTTCGGAAAAAATAGATATAGATAAATTGAATGTACATTTTGGCGTAGTTTCGGAAAAAAATAGATTTCGATAAATCGAATGTAAGTTTTTGCGTAGTTTTGGAAAAAATAGATATAAATAAATTGAATGTACATTCTGGCGTAGTTTTGGAAAAAATAGATATAGATAAATTGAAGTTAAATTAAAGCGTGATTAAAAAAAATAGATATGGATATATTGAGAGTAAATTTTAGTCATAAAAGTATACGTCTGTCAGATAAAAGTAGCTCCCTATTGTGATCCGACTGTAATTATTCTGTCCCTATAATATATAACCAATAGCAAGTTCAGAGTTGGTCTAATTAGAACATCATCGTTCCCTGGTATGTTACTAGAGGGCTTCCGGCCCTTACCCCTCCCATGCCCCGCAAACCTCATTACTGACAAGTGCACGCCTTCAGTGCGCATGCCTGGGCGTGTTTTAATGTTCCCAGCGTGCGTGATGGGAAGAGTTTTGAAGTACGCCATAGAGAAAACGCAGACTGGATAGAGAAGATAACATCCAGAGCTAAACATGTCGCATGGCTCATACATCACGTGTTACTTTTGTTACTTATAAAGTAACGGAAATGATGCTTGAAAACAGACAGAGTTAACATGTCGCTTGGTTGATACATCACGTGTTATTCTTGTTACCTTTACAGCCAGACCATAATACGTGAACACTTATAGTGTTTACATGTCACATGGCTGATCCATCACGTGTTAATTTTGTTACTTTTAAAGTAACGGCAATAATACTCGAAAACTTACTAAGTTAACATGTCGCATGGCCCGGTGGGATTTCTTTGCAAGTGGAGGTAAACTTGGATCTCGACAAATCCGTAGCTGCTGGTGCAATCCGTTTTTTGATAGGTCTTCCCTTCTGATTAGCCACAAGAGATCTCCAAAGAAAGGTCCGCAATTTTGCTTTTATTTTTGGGTTAAAAATGATTTTTTAAATTTTTTTGGAATTTTTCCGTCGGTTACAGGCTAGAAGATGTATAAGTTTGCCATATTTCAAGTTTCTAGCTCATCTGGAAGTGGGTAAACATTAATGTCAATGAGTGAGTGAGTGAGTGAGTGAGTGAGTGAGTGAGCCAGCCATATGGCTTTATAGTTGTATAGTTCCATACGCTAAGAAATAAAATAATTGTCTCTGTTGACGAGAATGTCTTTGGTTAAGTTCCAGTGAGGTGGAGTGGATATGAGATGCACTAGAAATGTTTTCAATATTTATATTTAACATATTTTGAAATTTGGCATTTTTTATATGTTCACATAATCATTTTATTATATAAGTTTTATAAAACATACATTAATACAGGTACCAATAGGATACATCGGAGATAGTTCTCTACACATGATATTCACATCTTCAATAATTTAAAGAGAATTAAGAATCCCGTACAATTTAATAACTGTGCAAATGGCAGCAAAAAGCCAACTACCGAGTCGCAGATGGCTGCGTTATCCGATGGCTCGTGATATTAATATAATCACATATTTGTAGCCGACGATTTCCGCTAAGTCCATCATAGACTCTGCCTTAAAATATGAGTGAAGAATGACCCTGGGCACGGGACGAATCCTGGATAGCTCAGTGGTTAGAGCATTGGCGTACTAACCAAGGGGTCCCGGGTTCCATTCCCGTGTCCAGGTGTCATTTTTCAATTTTCAGAATTTAAAGAGAGTACATTTCTAACTAGTTATACTTTTCCCCAAGAAACTTGTATTACTATGACATGTAAAAACACGATGCCATCGTAATTGTGTTAAACTTAAGCCTAATAATAAAATATGAAGTTAGAAAACATTTCTGTTGATTGTTTCAGTACGTACGGAAGGGTGAATGAAAGGTGTGGCTGTTGTAAGCTAAGATCAATAAAAAATATTATCCACATCAACGGTAGTGCGGAGAAAGGTTTTGTTAGTTTCGCATGGTCTGGTTTGTAGGTTACGGTGAGTTAGAGTTTAGAAAACAGACCTTGGTTAACTGAGGTGTTTTTATTTCCTAAATTGGTTTCCCACTTTGCCTACTCACAAATTATGGTGCATTTTTTTAATAAATCTTAGAATCAAACGGATTTGGGTTTGAGTGAATTCGTAGATAGACGGTTGCAGTACTTCGAGTTACGACTATTTAAAAAGCTTCACGTTGAACGTAATAGATGGTGTTACTAGTAAACTGACCCACATTTTGTTTTCGCCATTTTGTTTGTTTCCCCCTTGAGTGCAAGTCATTTTATAAAAGTTTTAATTTCATAAGAAGAACATATATAGCTTTAATTTTTATTTCAAACAAAAACTTATGTCAAAAATACAATGTAGTACCATTCGAATTGCAGCGGTTTTTCAATTTGAGTGGATCTTTCTGGAAATTAATTAACCGCGTAAGTTGAGGACTTACTTTATTCAAAATTTTACCTTTCTCCTCGCCTTATTATAAATATGCAAATAGATTGGATGGGTAACATAAAAGCGTAAATAAAAAAACTCTACAAACATTTACATATAAAGAATACACAAAAATCACATTCGAATCTTAGATAAATTATTTCATTTTATGTCAAGTATTTAATAACCTTCTATAAAGTATTTCTTTTTTAAGTTTTGATGAAACTATATCAAGAGATGAATTCATATATTTTTAAAACCATTCTAACAACTTTTTGGAACGCTTCCTGAAATTTAACTTAGCTCTGGCGGCGGAGTAAATGGGAGTTTATGTTCGTATATGTATGTTGGAGATGGGAGTACAGAAGGAGGGGGGATTCCTCCAAGACCGAGCAACCCTTTATCATGAAAACAAATTAAAACAGTTTGTTGAGGAACGAAAGAATGTTTATCTTCGTTACTGTTATGTTCTTAGGTTACACGCTATTGAGTCAATCAAACAGGAAACATAGTTAGTTCACGAGTTTTTATAACAAAATGGCTGCTTCAATTTTATAGACGTGGACATTTTTGTGAACTTCCATCATTATTTTTTTTCCCCTTAATGGTATTAGTAAAACACTTCCGAATCACTGGTCGGATGGTCTAACGCTTCACTCTTGACAGATCGGTGTTCAGATCCATGTCGGGTGTAATACGTTTATTATTTTTACTGAATGGTTTCCCATCTTCCCTTCATTCCCATGCGGGTACATTTCATTTAAAACTCTACCTTCTTAATCCATATTCAATCAGAATTAATGTGTTCATATAACCCGAACGGATACTAAGACGCTGTTAAGAAAATATATTAATAAAACATTTATCAATGAATATATTTTAGTATCTATTTTCTTGATAAATGTTAACCCCGTCCCATGGCCATGTGCAATGAGTGGCCGACCATGTTTCTCGGGGGCTTAGTTTGATTCTTAGCGGTATTGGAGAGTATATTTATTTTTTATATAATAATTCGTCCAAGTTTTTACTAATTGAAAATATCTAGGTGTCGTCAGTGATGGGTGTGTAGACACTAAATCTTTTTCCTAACTAAGTAATTTCTTAAATAGGTTCATTAAAGATAAATTAATTTTTAATATAATATAATATAAATTAAAATAATATTAAAACACAATGATTAATTTTAGAATAAAGTAAGATGAATATTTTATATATTTTTTATGTGAATGGAAATTATTACTGGTAGGTCAGAGTATAATTTCTTTACCGAATAGATTTATTTGCAATATCTCGAAAATATATTTCTGGCAAATATTCAGGTGAACAACAATAAACATTGAAAACTTTGTTAGTTCATTCTAACGTATGTTGATTGCGTCTACATTGTCTGAAGAGTAAACCGGGTTAATGTTGATTGCTGAATACACGGTATGGACGGAGGTATTGGACCATGAATGCTAATGACAATTCCCATGGTCACCATCATAGTGGCGAGGGAGGGGGTAGGGGGCTGGTTGCCCCCTAACGAAGGTGCCACCAAAACGAATGTTGCAGGATATGTATTCAACGCAAGCGATACCCGCTGCGGTGGCCGTATGGTCTGACGCGCTACTCTCACACTAGACTAAACTGACGACGACGGAGAGATCAAGGTTCGAATCTCGATCGGGTGTTCTGAGGGTGGTTTTTCCTAAATAGTTTTCCACTTTCTCTCTACGCAAATGCGGGTATACTTCCTTTAAATATAGCCTTCCTAATCTAGCGTAATTAGTACATAAGCGTATAACCCGAACGGTTAGTAAGACGTGGCGCTAAAAAAAGTTTAAATAAATCTATCCGCAGACTACCTCAAAGTATACATACATGTTTTAGTTAATTTTTTGATCCTTTAAAGACAGTATATATTTTATCAATACTTTAAAAACCATGGTAATGAGATTATTTTAGTAAATACACAAACATAAATGTAATAGACATTAAATTAATTATCTTAAAACCCGGTTTGGTGGCCGCGTGGTCTAATGCGCTAATCTCTTGTTGTACTAGACTGCCAAAGAAGGGAAGATTGGGGCTCGATCCCGGTTGGGTACACTGAGGGTGGTTTTTCCTAAATGGTTTTCTACTCTCCCTTCACGCAAATGTGGGTGCATTTCCTCTAAATTAAGCCTCACTAATCCCAAACGAATTAATGTAATTATTATATTAGCGTATAACCTTAACAGGTAGTAAATGCGGTATTAAAAAAAATCTTAAATGATATTTCAAATGTAATAGGACATATTTATATTTCTTTGATTAAATAAAACACTTTTTTAAATATGTAATTGGATTATCAAAAATTTTTAAAAAACTAGATAAATAAATAAGTATTTCTTGTAAATCGTGAAATTTGAACATTTATTAATTTTAATATTTTGTTTAACAGATTAACAATTAGCATTTTTCATGTGGGATTATTATTTTTTTACAACATTTTTAAAAACTCTTGAAATTTAGAATATTTATGTAATATTATAATGTAATACATCCTTTCAAAAGATAGTTCTACATTGTATGTCAATAGAAGTCTTCGTATACTGGGCCTTCCTATTAAGTGGGCTATACATCACATGCTTCGGTCATTGATGTCGTAAACACATGAAGTGTTCCATAAAACTTTTAACCAATTAGTGTCTGAGACACAAGTTAAACAAACATCCCAATTCCGCCGATAGAACCTAAGCGTGTACACAGGGGCTTAATTACTGTGGACTTGAGCTTAGATTGTCCTAATGGCGAGCTTAGTAATTAGCTTGATAAACTCTCTCAAAAATAATTTATTTCCACATGGAACAGTCAATCGAATGATTATATTACTTAAAGCTAATTTTTTTTAAATAATATTGTGATATGTATTCGTCAAGAGGACTACTATAATTTAGGGATCACCTCTATCATTAATGAGCTTATGTTTAAGTTTATCTTGTACGGTTTAAGCTTACCTTGAACTTCTTACTAAATTGTTTATATTTCTTGTTTTATTCCTTCTAATATAATTTTCTAAAATTTTGTTTTTGTTATTAATCTTTATATCTTTCACGCTATGTTGTATTTTCTCTTCAGCGAGTTGTATTATTTTATTTAGTAGCGATGTGTTCTAGCACCTAATTACAGAAAATGGGAAATGAAACTATTATCATTATTATTATTATTATTATTATCAAACACAAATCTAATCAATTATCTTAAGTTCAATGTTATCCTTTTATATTTTTATAAAACCTTTTATCTTTTGTTTTACTTAAATTAATTTTCTTTGAATATTCTGCATTGTAATTACATGTGAGCTCTGCTATCCAATGGCTATTTGATAAGTAAGTAAATAAAGAGTATATGTTCTCACCTGCCATAAATCTGTGGAATGTTGACGATCACTTCAATAAAGGAATATGGAATGATCTTGTCTAACACAAATTGATATGTGATGAATGTTCAAAGAATCATTTCTGATACCGGAGTCAAATTCAATTAAGGGGAAGAAAGATGACAATCCGGACACAGTGAACAATAGAACGACCCTCTACGGTGATCATACAGACTAAGATGTCAGTCTCGTTTGGTCAGGTGTGAAGGTTATGGGAAGGTCAGAGATGAAATCCCGATACAGTGTACTAAGTTTATAATTTTATTTTTTTAAATAAATATTTTACATTCTCACAACCCTCAATTATGTGTATACTTTACCTTATTTATAGCCGGCTTCGTGCTATAGTGATAAAAGTTCCTGGCTACTGACCTAAGGGTCCCGGGTTTGATTCCCGGCTGGTATCAGGGGATTTATCTGGGAAGAGGAATAATTACAATGATCACCTAGGTTTTGTTAACTAGAGTCGGTGACCTGGTGGTCTAGGGGGTAAGGTGTCAGACTTCTGTGCTGGGGGGTCCGAGGCTCAATCCTCGGTCCCGGCACAGATTTATCTGATTGCCAAACCCTTCCTTCACCTCTAACAAGACGTGTATTAATCACAACTTGTGAATGTGAGGAATGCCAGGCCTCCACCGTGGTTCGGATCCCACGTTAAACTGTAGGTCTTCCATTTCATCTCACAATCACCCTACCATTACACATTAGCGTAAGTGCGTATAACCCGAACGGGTAGTAAGACGCGGTGCTAATAATAATAATAATAAAGTTAACTAGACCTAAGTTATGTTAAAATATTCATTGGCTCCAAATCCTCATATTCACTACCCTCATCCTCTCATCTCATCAGGACACGTAAAGAGCCTCCACGAAAAGAATGTACGATTTAGTACATTCAGACGTCCACCAGGCAAAGGTACGTTAGTATATGCTAATGTTGGCGCAGGTCTATGTAGCGCAGACATTCCATTATTACTATCTCATTTCTAACGTTTTCAACACTTACATTTGGTGCAAATATGCGTCCCGTGAGAGTAGTAGGAATTGGAGTGGTGAAATTAAAAAAATGGAATGGCTTAAGAGAAGGCTAAAGATTAAAGCAAGAAGCCTTTTATTACATGGTGAAATTTGTATCCCTTCCATTAAGTAGAAGGACTCTTAAAATTGCACAAGTATCGACGTTATCTTGGATGTAACATGTGCCTTTTCACGAGAAGGGGTGCTGGAAATTGGGTCCGACTTGTAATAGAAGAGTTAAGTTCTTGTCTACTTTCAGGTACTATGTTTGTGAAAATTTCAGAAAAAAAAGTATTCCTCTTTTTCCTTTAGATACCTCTCTAACTTGTTATCTCTTTTGTAATTCAGTTTAGTGAACTCTCACTGAACGCCCACGCTCCAGAATTTTTTTTTATTTATTAATTTGATGTATTTAACGAGCACATTATGAGTCGATTGATTATATAAGCACGAAAGAATTTCTATGAGTGAGAACAAAAGGGCCTGCCAATTTTGCCGGGAAAGGTATTTTAACATACCTTCCAGGGTTCTTTTACATGCCACAATCGACACTGGACCAATGTCTTATCTTCCCCTCCGAAGGAAGTTGTGCTACGGATTTGTATCGCTCAAGAGAAATCCGTCAACCCTGTTTGGGTTTGAACCCACGAAGATCTAGTCCTTAGGCAAGCACTTTATCCCAAGACCACCAAGGTCGACCACTCTACTTAACTTGTTTTTTTAGCACCTTGTCTTACTACCCGTCCAGGCTATACGCTTATTTAATTATATCGCTAATGATTTTAGAGATTAGGAAGGTTATATTTAGAGGAAGTGTACCCGCATTTACGTGGAGGTAGAGTGGTTAACCAACCTCAGTGCACCAAACCGAGATTCAAATCTTGACCTTCCCGTCATCGGCAGTCTAGCATACTGCGAGAGTAGCGCCTTAGACCATGCGGCCACTGGAGCGTGTTCCTTGTTACTGTATTTCGTCGCAGCGTCCAGCTTGTTACACACAAAGTAACAAAACCTTTTATAAATATGTTCACACCTTTCACTCCCAACCTTCGCGGGCCTAATCTGTCAGGATGTGCTGTGGCCGAGGATATGGGTGGTGACCAGATAAATGACTGTGTGGGTTACCAATTGTCGTACGGCTTTGGCTTTTAGGGCTTTATTTCATTACCTTTGCACTACTACAAAATGTGATGTTATTAAGAAGTTAGGTGACCTGGTGGTCTAGGGGTAAGGTGTCAGACTTCTGTGCTGAGGTTCAGGGTTCAATCCTCGGTCCAGGCACAGATTTATCTGATTGCCAAACCCTTCCTTCACCTCTGACAAGACGTGTATTAATCACAACTTGTGAATGTGAGGAATGCCAGGCCTCTACCGTGGTTCGGATTCCACGTTAAACTGTAGGTCCTCCATTTCATGTCACAATCACCCTACCATTACACATTAGCGTAAGTGCGTATAACCCGAACGGGTAGTAAGACGCGGTGCTAATAATAATGTTAAGAAGTTATTAAAAATATATAAAAGTATTTGAAAAGACTTACTCGAGAGCTAGTGACGGAACGAAATATAGTAAGGAATTCTTAATCAATGGCCTGACTAACACTCTAGGTGGTCCTACGTGGTTATAAACCCTAGTACCTTAGGCATGACGGTAGTCCCCAGCACACGTACTTGACGATCATGCGTCCTAACCCCCGTATCTCCCCCCAAAACGGGCAGAGTGACCTCCCTAGAATAGATGGTGAATTGTCAGCCTCAAATAGCTCTAGGATCGAACTATTTATACCCCACGTGAAAACACGTTGTTATAATCGTTCTGTCACTTGCAATTCAAACCATTACGATGTTTAAATAAACAAACGCCCCAATTTAGGGCATGTCGATTACATACGTCTATTATGAACATAACTTTATGAAACAAAAACCTTAAGATTTAAATGTACTCTTTTATATTATATTAAACGAAAACAATGTACTGCAGAAAAGAAATGTTTTAAACAAATGTTTGTTTCTGAGGGAGGAGTAAAGTGGTAAGGCTGGTACGAACTTGGATGGCGTTACTAAGGTGACATTAAGGTAACGTTGGCTTTTTTAAAAATAAAGTTTCCTATTTTTATTAGATATTCCTGTAGATCTCGTTTTACCATTTTCAAAAATGGTAGTCTTAAGTTTTTTTAAAGTATAAGTTATCACGAGGAAGGAGCCTCACAAGTTTCTGAGTTGCCGGCGTATTTTCTAAAAGATTTAATGAGTTAAAAACTTTCAATCCCAAATTCTACAAAAAAAATGTATATATAATTCACTACCACTGTTCCTATCCTAGACGACATCAAGTTGGAAAGAGGGGTTGTGT
>CABFWO010000132.1:357594-392151 GCA_902155825.1 Timema genevievae
GGGGGGGGGGGGAGAGAGTTGGACAAACTCCCCCTCATCCCCACCGTTTGAAGCCTCCACCTAACTTTAGTCTCCTTTTATAGTAGGAAAGGGGTTGACATACCCGTGAGGGCAAAATAGAGAGTGGAAATTATCAGCTGAGCTGTGTCGTGTACGTTTACAATGACAACTATGGGCGTATTTATCAAATCAAACGTGAGGCTGATCACATTTTAAAATACATTAAGGGCGTTGCTTACCCGTGACGTCATGGCAGGTCAAGTAAGGATTTCCAAGGTCAGCGAATTTACGTTTTATTCAGCGAGATTTAAAGCTATCACGTTGAGAGATATTTTGGGTAATTTGTTTTATTATGAAGTTTAATCAAATTTTTAATGCAATTTAAAAGAAAAGATACATATAAATGTTTTAACTAGGCCTACAACTGGTCAAAAATATATTGTAACGCTGGCATTATTTATAAATCCTAAATGATTGAATAAGTGATTATAAATCAATTAGGCTTAAAGACTAATAAAAAAAACGTTCAAATAAAACACAAACGTTTGATTACTTTTCCCCACAAATTCACATTTAAATCGTTTGTTATTTATTTCTATAACTCATTACAGATTAAATCAAAATAACAATTATATCAACTTTATTTAGCCAAGCTACGCTAAATAATTTTTAAATAGTGTTAGTTTAAAGCGGTGGTTCTTAAAGATGTGCCACAAAATTCTCAACGTTATATTATTATTTTTGATTTAAAAAAATTAATATAACTGGTTTAATTCAATATTAATTTTTATTAAAGAAATAAGAGAAGAATGCTCGGAATCTTTAGTTTATTTATTTTTCAGCTAATTTAAAGGTTCACAATCAAAGAGTTGAGTATTTAATGAGAATCGTGTATTTCTTACACTAAAGTTCGATTCGTGGTCTAACGAGAGGACAAACAAACACTTTTCCTGTTCAATCGAGAGAAGTTTATCTGCGCATGCGTTTGTCTGAGTCTAGCATAGTTCCGCCATCTTGCACGCTAGTTGTGCTGTGAGAATCCACAAGTAATGGTGTGCCGTGAACAGAATAAATGGTACGGTGCACCCCACAGAATTTTTACCACTTTTTTCTTAGTATAAATATCTACTAAAAACTCGTAAGATTTGTGAAAAGGAAATTATAGGTTTATACATTGTTGTAGAAACACTCCATCAAAGATCATGAGTTATTTCGTATCTAATAGTTGCGGAGGAATGATGAAAATTGGAACAATTCCCCCTATGTAAAGTACCCTTAAAAGTCATTTTCATAAGAAAATGAAAGTTTCCATCTTGTTTATAATGAAAAACAGTGTTTAGATATAAAATGTAATCAAAATCGTTAGAGAGAATTTTGAAAAAATTGATCTTTCTCTTTTTGCCCTTCAGTAAAATGCCCTTAAATTTAGGATGGGATATTTGATTCCAAAAATCCCTCGGGAGGACTTTAAGAAAACCCCAGATACCAAGTTTTAGCCCAATCTGTAAAATAGTTTCTGCTATAGCCCAAGGTACAGACAGACAGATAGACAGATGGCAACACGAAAACCACATTTTTTGGCTTCAGAGATTCATTAAACGTCAACATTTATCAACATCTTGAGTTCGATTTTTTTACGACCACTATACTTTCTCTATAAGTTGTTGAGAATAGGTAGAAAAGGTTGATAGCCACTGGTCTAAAACAATAAAAATGTTTCTATTGTAATTTCACATTATCGTAACGACAATTTACAGCGATCACAGGGTAATCTAATATTGCGGAAAATCGTGTAAACTAAATCTTCAATGTCTGACCAACTTTCACATGTTGTGGATAAACGTGTATCATAGGGTTTGTCCACCCCTTCCCTAAGTCTATGTTCTTAGAACATTTAAAACATCATCCCACTCCCCCCTTTAAACCTACTTCTCCATTCCTACACCCATTCGCTAACCCCTACTCGTTGAACTCTTGAGGGCTCACAAGGTTTATTTTAAAGCAAGGAGTGTTTGGGAAGGGTCTATGGGATTACATAGCTTTGTTCAGGGCTCTAAAAACATTGCAAAAGCGCCTAAGCCTCCATCCTCATTACTTCCATTTATTAAGTAGCCAAGAGGGTAGACTTGATTAAACGGTGGCTCATTTAAGGTAAAAAAGCTATTTTATATAAACTACCAAAGTTAAGTGTCTGAACTTTTGATTGCTACAATGAAAAGGCATGTACTGTGTGCAATATAGGAAAAACGGGAAAGTTTTTTTTCTAATCTAAGGCAAAGCTCTTTATTTTAGTTTTGAAATTAAAAATTGAATAACACTTACTTGAATTTTGTATGTAAATATGAGCGAAATGATTTAAAACCTTCTTTATATTAATAACTCTTATTGAATTAACTTTTTCAGAGATGAGTTAAATTTGGTTAACCAGCCGAATGTAATCGTGTTTCTGAGGATTAATAAATTAAACTCGTCCATGTATATAACACATTAAGCGATTCCTTTGGACAATGATTTCCGTAGCTGTACACAAACTACTTTCATAATTTTTTTTTTTAAATAAAAGTTTACACATCTAGAATATTGCCGAAAATTTTAAATTTTAAAAATAATCAAAGAGATGTTACAAATCTCCGAATATTTAATTTATTTCTACATCAATTTAATTAGTTTAAAAAAATTGCTAATATATTTTCTTAATAAAGGAAATTATTTTGAAGATTACTATATCAAAGTTTTACAAATTTTTAAAAGCGAAGTCTTAATATAAAATATGCAATTTATGATAGTTGGTGAATGTATTATCACTATTATTACAGGGTTCAAGATCTCATAAAAAAGTAGTTGAGGTCTCAAAAAAATGAAAGGGTATCGAAATGTAGATTTGCACAAAAATCACAAAAGTCTGAAATTACTGTGGATTTTAAAACAAACCGTCGATCTCAGTGGTCTTGGGGTAAAATGCTCACCTCAGGACCTGATTTTCGTGGGTTCAAACCCAGCCGGATTCGACGGATTTTTCTTGAGCGATAAAAACCTGTGGCACAACTTCCTTCGGAAGGGAAGTAAAGCCGTCGATTGTGACATGTAAAAGAACCCTGGAAGGTATGTGAAAATACCTTTCCCAGCAAAATTTGTAGGTCCTTTCACTCTCGCTCATAGAAATTCTCGTTTGCTGATATAACAAGTTAGTTCAGAAAGTGCACGTTAAATACCTTAAATAATAATTTTAATAAAAAGATACACAAAATAAAGTTGACTTAGGCAATTTTTCGCCTGCTTCCGACTCGTTTATTTGTATTCGATGACTGTAATGGCCTCGTCAAAAGGGGAAGAGTGCAATTGACTCGAAAGGAAAGTAATAAACAATGACTATAAAGGCAAAGGATTTCGCTATTCTCAGCTAGCTACATTACTTTTTGTTTTTTTAAACAATTCAACGTCATCTTTTTTTTCAGCAATTACGTGCGTGATTTCTTCAAATATATTCTCATAGCGACGTTTCTTTAGCTGATTAAATAGTTAAAACATTGAAAATATGTACAGTGTATATAGTAGAGGTCATATTAAAACAAAGAAACTGCCATTCCTTCAGAAGTGGTCACAATATATTTGAGTAAAAAAAAAAAGTCCAATCAAAGTCACAATTCATCATAAATACTAGATTTATACTAGTTAATATAATTGCACACGTCTCCGTTTTTGCGTCGTTCTAACCAGTTAGAAGCCGTATACTTCTGGTATTTAGGCCAGAAAAACCCGCCTCGGTGGCGTAGTTAGCTAACGCGCCAGTCGTGTTGAGCTAGACCATCGAGGACGGGGATATCGAATCTCGGTCGGGTGAGCCGGGGTGGTTTATCCTAAATGATTTTACACTCCCCCTCTACGTAAATGCGGGTTCACTTCCCCTAAATTCAACCCTCCCAATTCCTAACCCATTAGTGTAATTAGTACTTAAGCGTATAACCCGAACGGGTAGTAAGACGCGGTGCTAAGTATTATTATTAGGCCAGAAATATACCCCAAGCCTTCTTAAGTCAACATATTTGATTTTATGAATATGTTTATCATAATAAGCATACCGCTTTAATATGAATGCATTAACTTAACAAATTAGTTAACTTCAACTAAAGCAACAAACTCATTTAGATAGATGTAGGACAAATTGTGCTATAATTATATTTTTCAAGTTGTACTTATAACACGGACTGTACAAATAATTTACCTTGGCCTCTAACAATCATAAATAAAGATAGATTTTTTAATAGATTTATTGCAATACTTTCTCCATATTTTGTATTTATGACAAAATATAAATTATTAAGTGTTAGATCAATAATAAGCATATAAAACAATTTTATAAATACCTTTGTAACAAACTTAAACATTTCCAAACAAAGTTAAGAAAAAAGGGTATGTGAAAGTTAGAGAAATATATGAAAATGTTTTCAAAAAGACAGAATAAATAAAAAGAAAGAGAGAGACGCATAGAATAAGAGGTGAAAAAATGTATAGATTTTCAGGAAATGAAAAATAGGAAGTGGTAGATAGATTCAGGCATCTATAAAAGAAAGAAAAACCTTGAATGAAAGAGAAAAAAAAAGCGCCGCAAATAGTTAGAGAAAGTTTGAAGAGAAGACTAAGATTTGAAGAAGGAGAAGTATACGGAAGAATTGGGACGGTCTAGGAATCAGAGCAATTTGTCGAGCAGCTCCAGAGTAATTTTATTGGCAAGTTAATGGGATGTCGAACACTTTCCCACCTTTCAACCTGAGCTTGTTGAGAGTTCTATCGACTGACAACATACTTGAAGAGCAACTTGACGTCTCTCGGAATATTCCAATCAGTTCATGCAAGACCGTGTGACCCACGAATGTCGTAAACAAGATGTAGTGGTGTGTCTCAAACTGTGTGGCGTGTACCCCAAAAGGTACGTGAAAGATTTCAAGGGAGTATGTGACTTAGAAAATAAGCCCTCATGGCGTCAACGTGCAAGTGGTCTATACCGACTGAGAGGCTGCCGTATGTTGGCAAAGATAGTGCTAATATTTGTGGATATAGGGTGTCATGTTGTCAGAACAAAGAACCCTCCGGCCGTTAATCTCATTTTTCTAGACACAAGACGCTACTTTTTTAAATCTATCCCCTCATTTTTCACTCATGAATCTGAGTTTTACCCACGTGACATACCAAATAGTTTTATTAGTCATAAAATATTTTTTGATAATTGCAAGTCCGATAAAAAAAATTAACGCAACTTTTTTTTAGCACTGTGTCTTACTACCCGTTTGCTTTGTACGCATATTTACTAATTAAGTTAATGTGTTGTGGATGTATAAAGTGGAATTCAGACGAAATGTACCTGAATTTGCATGGGAGGAGTGTAAAACAAATAAGGTTTACTTTTTAAAATCTTGGTTTTAATGCTGCTTAGCTTGTACGTAGTTGATTTATCAAAGAATAAATCTCTCTCACATTTTCCTTCCAGGTGAATTATTTTGCGATTCTTCTTACGTTTCCTTCTAATTACTTTCTTTTCAAATATAAAGTTTGGAAAAATGTGTATTAATATGAGATAAATTAATACAAATATAATAATTGGCATCAACTTCAGTGGCCGAACGGTCTGAGGCGTCACTCTCCCGTTGGACTGGCCGTATAGTGACGGGGAGATCGAGGTTCAAAGCCTGGTTGAGTCTATTGAGGGTGGTTTTACTTAAATGGTTCCACTCTCTCCTTATAAGAAAATATGGGTTGATTACCCATTAAATTCTTCCTTCCTCATCCCTCACCCATTAGAGTAATTATCATATGTGCTTGTAACCTGAACAGGTAGTAAGAAGCTGTGAAAAAATAATTATTGGTGATCGAGAGATTCATCACTTTATACATTTTGTCTATCGTCTTACGAATTAATTAATTATTATTATATATAGAATATTATCTCCTAAAGCGCAATCCATTCAACATTCCCGGGTGACGTCATTTCCAGTGGGAGGGTTTTTATTTTTTTGCACTAGACAGTAGATCTGACATTTAAGCCGAAATATTCAGACAGACACTCCGTAAGGATGTCAACCTGAAATATGAAAATATCATCTTCTAACTTTTTATTTTCTTTTGGAGGATTTTTTGACTCTCAGTAAATATATTCTTATGGAGAAAGGATGAGAGAGAGTGGGTATCTATATATGAGGAAAGTCTGATGTAAAGCTAACTTGTAAAATATAGCTCAATACTCTCAACAGGGTTATGATTATGTGAGTGCCCTTTCTTACAGGTTCAGCTACCCAAGCCCATTCGAGGTATATTTCTTCAAAAATGTATTTGTTTGTGGTCAATAGATTTTAAATATGTTTAAAACATATTCATCTATACATACGCAATAAATTTAAAATTTTTATTGAAAATAAAGTGGGTTCCCATAGTGTTTATTTTAATGGAAAATTTCCAAATTTTTTACTTAAAAATCCTGGGACTTCTGTAAAAAAAATGAGACATGTTGAAAATTAAAAAAACTAATTACATCTACTAAAAATTATATGTTGAAATTTAAATAAGATGCTGGTATGAAAATACACACATTAACTAACATAAATTCAAATTTAAAAAATATATTATAAATAACAAATATACTTAATTATAATAGTTGCGCCTTTAAAAAATATACAATAAATGGTTTCCACTCTCACGCTCTATCTCCACGAAAATTAGGGTACACATATACTAAATTCAACCTTACTTATACATAACCCACTAGCATAATTAATACATAAGAGTACAACCCTAATAATTAGTAAAATGGCGTGCTTAAAAATTAATTAAATATTGTTGCTGGGCTCTCCGGACTAGCACACTTTTGTTTTGAAATAAAATTGTTTGTGACTTTCTCTTCTAGTATGTTCATCGATTTTATTTTAATGTTTCAATTTATATTCTCATATAATCATTATTTTAATCATTAACTTTTTCCACACCAATCTTATGATGGATATAGAAATGTTTATGCCCTCAAATCCAAATAATGTGGTCTTACCAAAGTGGTTTGATAGATTTTGTTCAAACTTGATATTCAGACGTTTCTAATTGAAATTGTAGCCCTCAAATGAAGGATGATTAAGTAATGACTGAATTTTGGAAAATTCTAGTTAGGGTTTTATATGACAAATAGCATCACATACTGGTTTTTCGACGAGTAAATAGTTTAAGAATAGTTTACTTTTGAATATTTTTTTTAATTTGGAAATTTTTAAAAAGTCAAAAACGTTACGGATAAAAAGACACATGGTTTACATGATAAATAAGAATGTGTATTCACTTTTAGAGAAAAAAATCTTTTAAGGGTATTTTACTAGTAACTGATTTTAAAAGTTTCTAAAATTGATACGGAAGTTATGTTTAAAATTTATATCTGTAATTGTTTCATATGATTACCAAAATTATAGGATTGTTTTTCTGAGGGGAAGCCTATTGAGTTAATTAATAACAGATTTGTAAAAATTTTCGCACAAACTATAATATACTATATTATTAAGTATGTACGTACGTTTTTTGTATCTGTTTATTTTTATTTTATTGAGATACTACTAAAACCTCAATAAATACATTAAAGTTGTTTAATATAAACTAAAATGTTAAGCAAGATCACTGAAAATAATAATCTTAGAACAAATTTTGTTTGTTAAATTATGGTTTCCAACAACAATAAAATAAGATAAGCATAGTTCAAACCTCACTTTAACACGCTAAATAAACTTTTAAATAATGTAATAATAATTGTATTAATACATGTAGAGTAGTAAAAACTATATTTAGAATCTATCTGTCGAGATTTATATCATGAGTTAAATGTGAGAGCCGGAAAATACATATCTTGGTGTTAGTTAGCAACATTTTGAAATGACAGAAAAAGTTAACTAACATACGGCTCACATATATATGTGTTTGTTACATAGAGTTATATATATTTTATATAGTTGAACAAGTTTACTAACAGGAAAGAAGAAAAAAAAAAGTTTCTCTCATAGCTATAGGTAGAATCGCTTGTTATCAAAAAGTTTAGTAGAAGAAACTCTTTCAAGTGTTTGACCCAGCCAGACCAAGTCTTAAAAGGTACAACTTATGTGTAGATATAGTCAGTCGCCTTGCGTCTTTTGTTCAAAGGAAAAGGGGGGGTGGGTTAAGGGGGTATAGAAGAGAGAGAAAGGAGCTCTGAACTAAGAACGGAACAAAGAGTCACCCGGAACTAATCAAAGTTTGCACACGACGTGTTCCGACTACCTTGTTTCAAACTCCCGAGAAGGTTTCTAAACTCGATACGTAAACAAATAGTTCTGAATGCAGTAAACCTTTAAGTCTGTTTTTCATCATAGATTGTAGAGGATAAATAGAATGATCGGCTTTTGTTAAATAAAAAGTTTTATTCATGTTATATTTGTTAAAATGGTAGCAAAAAATCTGATTCTAATTTGAGTGACGTAGTACTTATTGAATAATGCCATAGAAGACGAGTTGTACTCGAGATTTTGATAAATGTCAACGTTTCATGACGTTCTTAAACTGAATATGAGTTTTTCACGAATATCTCTTGTTCTTTTCTCTTTCTCCCTCTCTCTTTTCCTCTCTCTTTTCCTCTCTCTTTCTCTCTTTTATGCGATGCTGATTCAGGCAGCTAGCTTCATAATGAGGAAATATCTTTGTTATTTGTTTGAAGTATTTAAGGTTCACCTTCGGAACTGACTAATAATATCAACACCCAAAAATTTCTACAAGCAAGCGTGAAAGGGCCTGCCAATTTTGCCAGGAAAGGTATTTTCACATATCTTCCAGGGTTCTTTTACATACCACAATCGACATGGGACAGACGGCTTAACTTCCCCTACGAAAGAAATTGTGCTAGGGATTTTTATCGTTCAAGAAAATCCGTCTTCAATTGGGTTTGAACCCATGAACATCGGGTCCTGAGGCAAGGACTTTGCCCCAAGTGCACCAAGGCCAATTTTTGGGGGGGACCCGCAAAAAAATGTTGAATACCCCTGGTCTAGATGGACCATACCTAAAATATTGTTTTCCTCTCTATAATGTTTCGCCATAGACAATCTTAGCCTATACCTAAATAATGACGTCAGAAAATGAGTACAGCTATAGATAAAACGTACCTAGGAGTGATTTTGCTTACCAACTTCTCACTGTAAACATATCACGTCCTCTTTTACGACATCTGGTGGAAAAGTACAGAACAAAGCTGTGAACACAAAGCTTATCCATCTAACTGAAAGAAACAATTGAGCAAAATGAACTATTACGAGCGTAGCCAATCAGAGGGTTTCAACGAATTGGAAACTGAAAGAAGCCGCAAACTTCTATAATTTTCTTTCACTTAATGAGGCGAGGTCACAGAATGAAACTTTAAGGAGTTTCCTCACAAAGAAAAGATTGTTCTTTCTTTTTTTTTTTACGGTGAGAAGTTTGTTTTGTGTTTGTACCAATCCTTACACCTCAATTGAGTTATCCGTAAAATTATACCTTTTTAACGCAACATATTAATACCAGCTCAGGTTGTACATAATGTATTAGTTGTGCTAGTGGTTTTAGGGATTATAAAAGTTATATTTTTAAGAAGTGTACCCAAATTTTCGTGGAGGCAGGGTGGAAAATAATTTAGGAAAAACCACTCTCAGTACACCCGACAGAGATTTGAACTTTGATCTCCCCGTCATCGGCAGTCTAGTCTACTGCGAGAGTAGCGCATTAGACCAAACGGCCACCGAAGCGGGTAGTTTATACTAATTAAGTTAGGATTAGGAAGGTAGAATTTATAGGAAGTGTAAACATTTTTCGGGAGGGTAAAGTGCGAAATCCTTTAGGAAAAAACTCTTTTAGGAAAAAAAATCTTTTAACACACCCAATCGGGTTTCGAACCTCTACTATCCCTATCAGCAAAAATTAAGACCAGACAAGGTTAATATTTAGGTTTAGTTATTGTACCAATCGATTCTTTTTTTTAGCGCCGTGTATAACTACCAGTTCAATACACATATGTAATAACTACACTACTGAGTTAGGGATTAGTAAGGCTCAATTTAGAGGAAGTGTACCCACATTTGCGTGGAAAAACCTTTTGTAAAAAAAAACATTCTCAGTACACTCGACCGGGATTTGAACCCCAATCTCCCTGTCATCGGTAATTTAATCCAACATGAGAGTGACACCTTGTACCACGTGGCCACCGAAACAGGTCGATTCTGGTTAAGTACCTTTAGTTGTTTTCGATCGTACTTGGAGGATAGCTCGGTCAGCATGTCATTTTTTTTTTCTCTCTTTAAGGTTTTTGGTCTATAAAGCTGTAACATATTTTTCCCTGCAAAGAAACCAAATAAATAAATCAGATGAATTTACACGGACCTTACATTTAGTGATAACGGCTATTATCTGCAATCAAATGTGTTATTTTTGAAAACTAAATTTTTTTATTAACTGTAAATATTTTAGAATTTTAAAAATTATATTCATGATACTATTTGCACGTAATGTTTACTTTTATTTATTATTTAGGAGTCTCTTATAATTTAGGTGTGTCAGTCAGTGAAAATAAAACTGAAGCCCTATTAGACATCTAGTTAAAATATTTATTTCTTGTTTCATTCACCTACAATTATTTTCCTTGAACTTTTCATAAACAACTATAGACTCAATGAGTTTATGTTTATATGAATGTAAATATATTACTTAGAGATGTAAATCTTTCAACAATCCCTTTTGATAGAATGTTTAAACTGCCATACGAAATATCTGAGCAAAGTGAGCTCTATTAAAAATACATAGGCCATACATCAATGTCAATCTATTTTGTGGAAGTAAAATTAAACTGTATTTTATCTTAATTTTATGTAAAAACAATTAAAAATTGTTCAAGAGAACTCTGAAATATATATATATGTATGTATATAAGCTATCAGATAGGTCTGTAAGAACGAAATGTGATTAATCATTGTTTGAAGAAACATATCCACAAACTTTGTTTAGTTCTATCACCATAGAAATAATTTGCATAAATAATTCATATTTGATTAATTTTCTGATTGAAATTTAAAATATACTCTTTGGTGAATCATTAAAATCCATTTCTCTTGGTTTTCCTTTATTTTAAATGTTTTTAACTGAGTAAAGAATGTATATAAAATTGTTTTGCCTTAGATTAAAAATTATATGTGGTTTTAATTGTAGCTGTTTAAAAAATTCTGGCAAAATAAATAAATAAATCAGGTTTAAGAATCTTATTAAATTCTTCAACTCTTTGAATTTTCCATATTTTACAAAAAAATAAAAATAACGATAAATACTTTTACAAGACATGGGAAGTTCATGGTAAGAAACAATCATTAGAAGGAAACATAAAATGTATTAAAGTAAAAAATATAAATCTAATTTATCTTTAATAGCTTTTCCAAATTAAATTTATATTTAAATAAAAACAACTCAAATCGAAATATTTAAATTATCAAAGTTATTTTTCGATAATCTTGAAGCCTCCTCTATTATAAAAACATTTTGCTTCTAGCTAAGACAGGATTCCTTTAACTAACGGGTAGTAAACTGGTTTATGATATAATAAAGAGAACACGATATTTGATTAAAACTCAGGACTTCCTTGACAATTTGTGGTATGACACATAATGTATAATAAGTTTATACTTTGGTGGTAAACCTTAAATTAATTAAAACAGCTAATTTCCATCATCTGTCAGCACGTGGAATGTCAGACTGAACTAGTCTGGTTTGCTAGTAATCGGGAGACAAGAGTTCAAATCTCATCACGGGGTATTTTCCACAAAGATTTCCCTTCACCTTTATAATTAAGGTTATCTTTATTTTATTTATAAAAATATTGCCTGTGTTTTCCAGGATTTTATGGAATGAACTATTATTTTTCCAGACACTTTAAGGAGCCATACAGAGGAATTATATTTAATTGTCATAAAATAAAATACTGTGAAGTGGTTCCATTAATGTTTAGAACAAGGTTATTTAATTTTGATTGGAAAATACATGGATTTATTACGCTACTCTATGTTTAGGTTATGAGGGGGTAGAGGGTAGTGGGTAAGGGTGCAAGGGAGATGGAATATGTGTTCATGTGTTAGTTCAAAGTTAACATTCTATTCTATTCAAAGATCTATTATTTAAAACTAGATATTGGGTTAGTGTTCGAATTCTCAAATATTTCAATTGTTTTTAAGGCCCTTGGCTCTGCTGAGTGCAAGTTTAAAACCTATTTTGGGGGATGATGGTTGGGAGGGTGAAAGGCGTGGTGTGACTTCACAACCTACCAAAGTATCCTTCCGCGCCAACAAGATTACGGATTACGGAAACAGTAGATGGCGCTAGCTACTGGACAAATCTTTCGGAAAAATCATACGTTTGGAAAAATCAGTTTTCTCGATAACGAGTGAAATTATTTTGTTAATATTTTCAACATCCCTTCTAAGATAATGTATTGATGTTTATTAATTGTTATATTTTCTTAATTTTTGTTATGAAGCCGGCAATTTTTGATTGAAAAATATCAATTTTATAGATATTTGATAACTGTTATAATGATAGAGGAGATGTGTGAATATAAAAAGTATAACTTAATCAACATGCTTTTATTCTTGAACAAACCATTTCTAAAAAGAAAATTGCAAAACGATAAAAATGCTTGAAGATATCCGTTTGTTCCCATGACTCTGCATTTCCACGCCAAATGAAAATTGCCAATCGCCTTAATGAAATTCCTTGAGTTTTCTCGGGTTTTACAACACACACAAAGAAAATATTCATCCCTCCCGTATCTCCTTAATTCCTAAGCTCGTGGCAATCCTGTATAATAATTTACATTGATAAAATATCCATTTGGTATATGTGTGTCCTAGAGCTATTTATTCCACTTCCGGATATCCTAGAGCAGCGGTTCCCAATCCCTCTTCTCTTGCGTACCCCTTGGAAGTCCATTTCCATAAATTGTGCCCTTAGGCTTAATATAAGCAAAAGTTGAATTAATACAGTAGTAGTTATTTCGGATTTATTTGTTACAGCTGAAAATAAATGGGCTAATAATGGGGTAAAAAATGTAATAATAAAATGAATAAACAGCGCAAATATCTTTACATAAAAAATCAATAATTACCAATGTTTGGCAGATCTTTTGTCTTACAATAACAATAAGCTGGATATTGACATCATCAACAACTTATAGTTATTGACCGTGGGTGCCCATAAATTCCCCCCTTATCACTCTGCAATATTTACATTTTATTTTGTTAATATTTATGAAAAATTTAAAATTGTGTATTTAGGATTTGTCTGCAATTTTCTACTAACGATTTTAAATTATCAATTTCAGATTTAACAGATATAAAAAATAATAAAACATAAATTTCCTCCTATTCCAACTTTCTTTTCATTTCGTTCTGTTCAATAATCTTATGAAAAATATGTTTCTTTTCAAGGAGTTCAGCAACAACTTAATTTTATTTTTTGTTAATTTTTCAGAAACTCTTTTACTGTTGCGAAAATTGGCTCTTGAAACTCATTTAATTATCTCAGAGCTATGTTCGGATGCTCTAAAATTCCCTCCCAGAGGTTTAACTTTCTGGAATTTTCTCTCAAGGAAAGGGATGGTGTGACACCCCAGCATATGGGACTACAATCCACCCCCATTTAAAAATAAAACCACATGAGCGCCCTTGTTAGTGACATAGAAAAGGCAATCATTGGAATTATTAAGGTCAGGGATGTATTAATATTTGAAAATATGTTAATACTCTGTCTAAGGTATGGAAATGAGGGGGTTCTAAAACTAATGTAAATAAAAGTTATTTACTAATCTAGCTTGGACTCTATCGATTGTGATTGGTTTTTTTTAGCGTATGACATATTTGACCGGGAGGGACATGAGATTCAGGTTCAGTCGATTAGTATATAAACTACTACAATCACGCACGGCGTTGCCCGTGACCCACTGTGATATAGGAATTATATAAATGCCCCCTCCCCCCGTGGTGACCGTATCTATGAAACGTAAATCTAAACCAGATAAAAAATATTTGCTTCAAAATTTTGATATTTTAGCTATTTAAGATTTTGGAAAAAACTACCCTCAGAACACCCGACCGAGATTCGTACCTCAATCTCCCCGTAATCGGCAGTCTAGTCTACTTGAGAGAGTAGTTCGTAAGAACACGCGTACATCGAAGGGGGAGTAGATAGATGATTAGTTGTTTTAAATAAAAATTATCAAGAGAATATTTAATGTTTGATTTATTTCTTACTAGCAATCCCGCACGGCGTTGCCCGTAACCCACTGTGGTTTAAGAATTATATAAGCCCCCCTAACCCCCACGGTGCCCGTATCTTTGAAACGTAATTATAAATCAGATAAAAAATATTTTCTTCAAAAGTTTATTAAAAATAGCTTAATTGAAAAGCTAATTAAAAATTTAAAAATCCGGCTTCAAGGTGCATTCGGACCCCCTTCCGTCCACCTATGTTGACAATTTCAAATCTCTGCGTGCCGTAGATTTAGCTGGGCATCGCACACAAACAAAAAAACAAACACACAGACAAACAATTCCTTTTATTAGTATAAATAGATTCTCTGCCGTGTTGGCACTGAGGGTTGCCCAGGGTACACCTTAGGAGGTTGACTACATGTCTTACCCGTAATGAGATGATGTGATGATAGTGATTATAAAGTTGTGGATTAGGTTTCAGGTCTTAACCCAACTTAAGCCTAATAAACCCAACCGTTGTGATCGTTGGGAGGGATCATTCCCCTTAAGGGAAAAATACCCATGGCACCAGCTACCATTGTACTTAAGTGTTCAGACATGGACAACTATATGTTGCCTTATAAAGAGTGCGGACATTAAATTACAGACAGTACAAGGCAATAGGATCCGACACCTTAGCTCAGTTGGTATGGCTATTGAGCTAAAAGTCCCGGGTTAAATTCCCTGCATGGCCGAAAAGTTTACCATTGGTGAAATATGGGTTTATCCTTTCACATTGATAATTTAACGGCCTGAGATTGGATTCTGTGACTGTCCTAGTATTAAGTTAGATTATAGGACATATGAAGCTACGATAGGCCGGTAGTGGAAAATATATGGCTTTAATAGAAAACGAACCCAGGCCACTGGCTGGCAAGAGTAATGGATGTAAAAAGTAAAAACAAAGTAATTTAGTTTGGTGTCCAGGGTGGTCGCATAGTCTAAGACGTCACTTTGCCGATGACAGGGGGATTTGGGTTCGAATCTCAGTTGGTTGTACTAAGGGTGGTTTTCCATTATGGTTTTCCACTCTCCCTCCACGCAAGTGTGGAAGTGGTTTCTCTAAATTAGACGTTGCTTATTCCTAACTCACTAGCGTAATTAATACATTTGCGTATAAGTATAATCCAAACAGATGCGGTGCTAGAAAAAAAGTATTTTCAAAAGTAAAAATCAATGAGAATGTTGTTTTAATTGAATCAGAATAGATGAAATTGGGAAGTAACCGGCCTCATGGTATAGTGGTCAGATAACCTGGCTGCTGTACTGGAAATACCGGGTTCGAATCCCGGCTGGTAACGGGGGACTTTTCTTGAAAGGGGAATAAATCTCATGGTCAACATGTTTTGATTAATTAGGCTCACGTAAAGTTAAGATCTTCATTGGATGCATCTTATCAAATCCACTATCCCTATCACCATCATCTCATAGGGACATGGAAAGAGCCTCCACGGAAAGGATGTACGATTAGTACATTCGGGCGTCCTCTGGGTACCGGTACATTAGCACTGTCTGATCTTTCCATAAAATGGGTTACAGATTGATGTATCTCATACACGCTATTATTATCATCATCATCATTATTATTATTATTATTATTATTATTATTATTATTATTATTATTATTATTATTATTATTATTGTGGAGTAATCTTCGACAGTGAAACGGACATCTTTGACATCCAAATTTTTTTTTAATGGCAACATGTTCTTAAAATCCTGCCTGTTGAAAAACAGGAGGCCTTATGATTGAATCCAAGGTCTTGGGTTCAATATTTTATATTTTTTTAGCCCGGCTCACAGATTTGTACTCCAGTTTAAGAACCATTGATCTAAAGAGATATATTGAAACTTTACATAATCCATATAAAGAAAATTGACGAAGTGTCATATATGCCAGTAAATTACTACTGAGTAATATTTTAATAAGTTCAACTTTTTGTCAATGTATTATACAATAGTTTTTTCATAGAATGGGTTTGTGACGTCATCAATGTGCTCTCAAATTTTCTATGGTAATTATTTTTTAAACTATTACTTAATCTTTGGCATTAAGAGCTTGAAAGTTAATTGTTTCACTTACAAAAGTAAGCCACCTATCCCTACCTTGAGCTAGTTCTATCCAGTCCACCTCATTATACAATATCCCTATCTTGATCTATTTCCATCCAGTCCAACTCATTACACCCTATCCCAACCTTAAGCTAGTTCTAGCCAGTCCACCTCATTATACCCTTTCCCTATCTTGAGCTAGTTCTATCCAGTATACCTCATTGCACCCTATTTTTGAGGTACATCCTAATGTTATCCTCCCATCTGCGTCTAGGTCTTCTCAATGGTACTTTCCCATTGGGTTTGCCAGTCAGTACCCTGAACAAGGTTCTAGATTCTCCCATTCACGTTCCATGTCCTGCCCACCGTAATCTAAGAAACCTGTTTATCTTAACAATATCTTGATATGAGTACAGGGTATGTAACTCGCCATTATATAACCTCTTCCACTCCCCAATAGCCTCATCCCTTACCATATTTCTCATCATTAGTATAGTATGCAAAGTTATTTTTACAATATTGATTTGTTTTAAATCTGGTATCTAAAAATGTATGTTGAAACAAATATTGCTGAATTGTGACGTTCCCCGAACATTTTATGTGACTACGCCATAGAACTAAGATATTATGTGTATAGTGGAGAGGCAACATGCATACATACATGAATAGGTTAGTTTTTTTGAAATTGGTTTTTTTCGCTGTCTTGCACTTCACACGGTGCCATGTTAATTCGACATGAATGAGCAGTTCTCAAAGCTGACGTTGCTTTGAATACACTAGTCTCAAACAAAATAGAATGTTAATGTGTGCAATATGGAGGGAAATATATATATAATATCTGGAAGTAGCATCCATGTTTATATTAGATTTTAATTTCAATATTGAGCTAGTGTTATTTTTACAAATAACCCCGTTGATAATTTTATTTGATAAATTATAATTATTTATAATCAGCGCGTCTTACTACATGTTTAGGTTATACTCAGAGGCCTATATGATGATTATGCTAATTAGTTCAGGGAAGAGGAAGGAATAATTTGTATAGATAATCTACCCGCATTTTCATGGGAGAAGAATGGGAAACCATTAATGAGTAAACATAAATAATCTAGTACATCCCGACAGGATTTGAACCCTGAACACATGATCAGCAGTAAACTAGACTAAAAGAGCTTGATGTTTAATATACAAGTTAGGGTGACCTGGTGGTCTAGGGGTAAGGTGTCAAGACTTCTGTGCTGGGGGTCTGGGGTCCAATCCTCGGTCCCGGCACAGATTTATCTGATGGCCAACCCTTCCTTCACCTCTGACAAGACGTGTATTAATCACAACTTGTGAATGTGAGGAATGCCAGGCCTCCACCGTGGTTCGGAATCTCACGTTAAACTGTAGGTCCTCCATTTCATCTCAAAATCACCCTACCATTACACATTAGCGTTAGTGCGTATAACCCGAACGGGTAGTAAGACATGGTGCTAATAATAATAATATACATGTTTTCCATTTAATTACTTATTCTATGGCATTAGAAATTTGAAAGTGCATTGCCACACTTATAAAAGTACTCCACCTATCTCTATCTTGAGCTAGTTCTATCCATTCTACCTCATTACGCCCTATCCCTATCTTGAGTTCTATCCAGTCCACCTCACTACACCCTAACTGCCTCAGTTGTATTATTATGTTATCCTTCCATCTGCGTCTTGGTCTACCCAATGGGCTCTTCCCGTTGGGTTTACCAGTCCAATACCCAGAATACGGTTCTAAATTCTTCCATTCGCTCTGCATACCCTTCCAACCATAATTTACAAGACTTGATTACTATAACAATGTCTTGTGATACGTACAGGACATGTAAATCATCATTATGTAACCTCTTCCATTACCCAGTAGCCTCATAAATTTTTTATTCTTCAAAAATACCTTGTTATCAAACACCCTGAAATTTATTTTTGTTATGTAAAGTACGAGACCACGTCTCACATACATATAAAACAACCGGTACAGTTATTGTTTTGTATACCAATACTGTTAATATTTAAATTGAAAGAGTTAAAAAAAAATAAGACTAATAGGCTTACATAACAAGTGAAAACAGGTGAAAACCTAGTCAAATGTAAATTTAGTTTATGAGAAATTAATTTAACTAAAGTAGTTGTCGCATAGTAATTATAATATATTAGCAATTATGTCCATAAACACAAACATTTACTTTTTCAAACTGGTAGGTAACTAAAACATTTCTGTATGTATGTGTTTATCTCAAGAAGGAAGCGAGGAAATCCTCTTGAGTCTGCTTGTAAATTACAAACACGACATGTCGAGGTGTCAAATATCACTTTTACATCCCTACCATTGGAGGGTTCTGGAACTGGTGGAGGCACAGGGGAAAGGGTTTACATTCTACTTTGATCTCAGACTCTTACAATCCCCTCATGAAATCAGTAAACTCAAGATACATCCTTCCTCCCCTCAAGTTTTTATTAAAATGGTTTGTTGAGAGGGGTAATGTATGATTCGTACTTAACTTTGAGACTTTATATTTGAAGCCAAGCCCTTTTCAAAGTTGTACTTCAGTTATTTAAAATATGTATAAACTGAACAGGTAGTAAGACACGTTGATAAAAAAGTTATTAAAAAATCACATTGGTGCAAGAAAGTTCTACCACATACATACACCTTAAAATCTACAGCTTAGCCCGAATTTTTAAACATAAAATACATACATTTTTTTCTTTCCAAAATTTAATCTATTATTTTCCTTTGTAAATGAATGAAATATCTAAGAAATATATGTGTAAAAACTCGTATGGATAGAGTCAGTAATGAATGGGTGCAGGAGGAGTGTGGTTTAAAAGGGAGTCCAAAAGGTCGATGTGAAAAAAGTGTCTTCCGTTGGTTTGGGCATGTTGAGAGGATGATTATGGATAGTGACGAAGTAAATATATGAAGGTAGAGTGTGTGAATCAAAAGGAAGATGTAGGTCATATAAGACGTGGCTAAATGTTGTAGACGAATGTGGGAAAAAGATAAACATTAAGAGTCTAAAAAGAGCATGTTTGACTCGGTGTGAGGATTTTGTTGAAGCGAAGGGAGTATAAAAGGATAGTCAGATAGCAAGGAAACGCCGTGTGATGACCCAGATGCTAGAACTGATACATAAGTGTTTAGCGCATTGCATAAGTGTTTCCATTCTCTTTGAATAGAATATTTATATTAGGTATTATCACAAATCATTTGTTATAGCTCGATCTAATCTATGTTTAACGCTACATTTATAAGTTAAAATTAATTATTTTTTGTGTTTATAGTGTATAACGATTTATTTTATAAATAATTCAGAACTCTTTTAAAGATATTCATTTGAGGGGTTATTTAATAGAGGAAAATTTATCCCGTTGAACTATTTGTTTCGAATATTCTGGCTTACTGAAAATACTGATCTGTTTATTCAGCATTTACCTACATACTTTTAAATATATTCATTTATAATATTTAATGTCAGTAGATAATAACCAATTTTGACATTAAATCATAGGTTAGGTAGTATTTATATTACTTTAACTATTTTTATTTTAACATCCGTCCAGGTTATTTGAATGAAATAGAAAAAAAACAAAATAAAAACACGTTCCTTTCAAATTAATCATGAGAGACTGATAATAGAGTAATCACGTACAATAAAGATTACATCAGACAGTTAACATTAACAATGGTCTTTGAAGGGAAACATAACTCCTAGGGCTAGCTACCAAAGAGATTACATTTTATTTGAGTGGAGTCCTAATAAATTCGAGTCGTTTTGTTCTCGACTCACGTAAGCGAATCATTGTCCGATTTAAATTCAAATTATTTGAACGAGCAAGATAGGTTTCAGAACACAAACGATTCTATTTGAATTCATGCTTTAAGTTGCTAAAGCATTATCATACCGTGTGACTTTTATCTAAAGAGACACTGACAAACGGTGTTTCATATTAATTGTTTCGTAATGCGTTTGTACGTACCTTTAAAATAACTTCTTATTACATTTGAAGATGAAGAGTTTCATAAATTTCACCAATTCTTTCAACACTTTTTTAGAAATTAAATATTTAGATTATTTTTTAAATAAATAATCGTGAAGAAAATAATTATATTTAAGTATCTGTGGAACCTAGATTTTTAACATAGTAGAAACAAAGCTTTCTTAAAAATTATAGGTGTTTATATACTGTTTATTTTTTCTATTACCACTTCTTACTACCCGTTTGGGCTATACTCTTATTTAATAATTACGCTAATGGTTTTAGGGATTAGGAAGGCTATATCTATAGGAAATGCGTGGTGGGAGGATGTAAAACCATTTAGGAAAACCACTCTCAGTGAATCCGACCGGGATCGAACTTTATTATCCCCATCTTCAGCAAACTAGTCTATTGCGAGGTGTTTTTTTTTATTAATAAGAGCTCATTTTAATCCACATCTTACTACACTTCTGGGCTATACGAACAAATTCATTGCCTAGTAGGAATGAATAACAACACATATATATATATTTTTAACTGTGTGTAATATATTTTTACTTTATCTCACGGAGAGTGAAGTAGTGCAATCATCAAACTATATATATATATATATATATATATATATCTAAATTTTGATAAACTTGGAACTTGAAACTAAAAAAGTTGTTTTTATGATTCTGTCTATCCATCATCTTTATCTTGGCCTAGAGCCGAAACCATTTTAGTGGTTGGGCTAAAACTTGGTATATAGAGTTTTAATTGGGTTCCTTGAGTAATTTTTGTAATTAAATATCTATTACCCTAAAATTAAATGTAGGTCTAGTTACCTTAATTTGGACAAAAGAGAAAGAAATTGATTTTATTGAAATTGGTTGTGAATATTTTGATTAAAATTCGTACCTATAAATTGTTTAGCATTACAAATAAAATGGCACATCTCATGTTTCTGAAAAATTACTTAGAGGTTGCTTTACATAAGCAAACATCTCCAATTTTGACAATATTCACGCAACTCTTTGATATAAGAAATAATTTACCATCGCAAAGTTGTATCACTATTAAAATTAAAATACATTTGTTTAAAAGATATTTTTATAAACCCAATAGTTTCTGAGCTATTGTTAAATATATTTTTTTAAATGAGGTCAGTGAAACGGGGAGTTTATTTTCATGCTCTTTGGTGAAAATAAATGCCATTTTTTCTCATTAGGTTTCCGTTGCAGTGTATATTATGATTTAATGTATGCTATTTAGTGAAATGTTTCTGCATCATTTGTATATTATTTCACATATCTTACGAGTTTTGAGTAAATATCTCCATTTTTATGTGCACCACGCAATTATTTATTTTTATCTGATCAATTAAAACTTGTCAACTGAAGCTTATTAATTCATATTTCTCGGGGAATTGTCTATTTTTTATTCTGTTGAAACTACATGTATTCATCCTAAAAAATTATTTGTGTGCTTAAATTTTATATACAAAAATAAAATTGTTTAAAAATAAAAAAAAAATTTTAAGGACGTTCTTATCGAATTCTTTTAAGGTTTTCTTATTCTTTGACATATTATAAAAATATCTGATAATTTTAACGCTATGTGATCGAAGAACGTGCAATCTAATGATACACGTTGATAAAAAGATGATCAAAGAAGTTGATAATTTTAATTTAACTTCCGCTAAACATTTGAAAAATCCTGTAAATATATAAACCACTCGATAACTTAGTCCTATGAGACTTTGTGTAAAACAAATGTTTAGATTTAACTTTGATGACGTCGTATTTACCGTCTTTCATCTAGAAATACGTATGGGGAAAACCCTTGTTTTAAGGAGTTTCGGGAACGTGCCAAGGAATAATAAATGAACTTCAGAGTGTTGAGTACGTAATCGCTAATTACTCCGTGATTAGTATGCACTAGACAGAGACGACGCCTCCAGTCAGAAACATCCGGGGCAAGTTGTGTTTCGGCCGCTCTTCTGACGTTTGTAACGCTCAACGGTTGCTATGGTAACGGTGCCTCAAGGAACAGCCAGGGACAAGCGAAGTAGAGAGAACATCCTCTTGGTAGGGACGACTCAAAATCTGGATGTTAAAATTTACAGAGCTCGTATCCGTGACTGTGTGGTTTTATATTACTGGATCTCTGGATGACCGTGGTTCTATTCATGGTAATCCTAATAGTTTTTATTTATTTAGTACCACGTCTTACTGCCCGTTCGGGTTAGACGTTTAGCTACTAATTGCACTAATGGTTTAGGAATTTGAAAGGTTAAATATAGAGAGAGTTAACCCGCATTTTCGTGGAAGGAAAGCGGAAAACCACCTCCCAGTTCAATCGAGTGAGATTTGAATCTCAAGCTCCCCATCCTCAGCAGTCTTGCTCAACACGAAACTAGCGCTACCGAGGTGGATCAAGGTAGTTCTAGTAATAAATTAATAATAAAATACATAATACAAAAATCTGTAATAATAAAAGTACTACCCGCTTCTGTGGTCATGTGATCTAACGCGCTACTTTCACAGTAGACTAGACTGTCGATGATGGAGAGTTCGAGGATTGAGTCACAGTCTAGTTTACTGAGGGTGGTTTTACTCTCTCCCTCCATGCAAATGCGAGTACACTTATTTAAAATATAATCTTTATAATCCCTTAAGCCATTAGCGTGATTAATACATAAGCGTACAGCCCAAACGGGTAGTAAGGCTCAGAGCTAAAATATATATATATTTTTTGTTAGGACTGTATTCATATATATGTATATATGAAAAAACTATTTTATAAAAAAAATTACATCTCACCGATTCAAACTGATTTTAGAGTCTTGTTTAATTTAAAAAATAATAGTAACTTAAAATACCCCTTCACTGGTCGTATTAGACCTAAGAGGATGAGCATCATCCAAGCTTTGTGGAGCTTGTGAGAGTTGGATGAGAGGGAGGGCTAATCATGGTAGCCACTGTTCGGGGAAACGAAACTCTACACTAGATTCGTTTTAAAACCACCAGGGAAATTCGCCAGGTTGCACAAAGCGGTCGGGATCCGGTCACTGTTAGGAGCAAGGATTGGTGGGGAGTGGGGTGAGGCTTTGTTCTAGTAGAGGTGTCAGGGCCTCATTCCATTCTAATTACAGCGAGAGAGAGAAATAAATTAATACACCATTTTCTTTCAGTGCCTTTAGTACTTTATAATAATAAAAAAAAACTGAAAAGTAATTACGTTGACAATTTTAACTTTGTTCAAGACTAAAATGGGTGAGGTATTTAAAATGTTATTTGTATTCAAATTGTAGTTTCAAAAATATAAATGTGACTACGATTTTCATTCTATAAACATGAATAAATATATAAAAGTACTACTTTATTTATTTTAGCTCAATTTTTCACCTAATTTACATATTCTATCTTAAAATCCACCGGATCTTTAAAAAGTGTGAAATTAATTGGTTCACTTCTCATATATTTTAAGCATATAATAAGTATTGTGATACGATAATGTTTAGTACATGATTATTTCGGATTAGATTAAAAGGCAATTTTTATATTTATTTATTTATTTGAAGTCTTTAGTGTGCAATTTCTGAACCGATTGATTATATCAGCACATGAGAATTTATATGAGAGAGCGCGAAATGTCCTACCACCGGGAAAGGAATGTTCAAAAATCTTCCAGGATTGTTTTACAGACCACAATTGACATGGGACAGAAGGCTTTTCTTTCTCTCTGAAAGATTGTTGTGCTATGTATTTTTATCGTTCAAGTAAAAAGTCCGTTGAGCCCGGCTGGGTTTGAACTCTCGAGTGTTGAGTACTGAGGTTAGCACTTTACCCCAGGACCACCAAGGTCGACCACGTTTTATACACACACCTATTTTGATAACTTAACCTGAAACCTAAGGGTTCGGCCAGACTGGCGAGCGTGCGAGCGGGCGAGCGCGTGATTTAGCAGATAGCTCTCGATAGTTGTTGACGAGGAGGCTCCGAATCTTGGCTCAGTGAACTGAGGGTGGTTTTAACAAGTGATTTATTGTTGTGGTTTTCTCATCCTCTCTCCACGCTAATGGTGATTCTTATTTGTAAAGGCCTACTTTGATAATATTTAAGTATTTTAACATCAGTTTTACATATATATATATATATATATATATATAGGTATGGTTTATGATCTTACCAATTAAATTAGGCCGTTAGTAGCAAGTGTGCTAAACCTATCGATAATAATAAAAATGTCAAAATGAGAAGTTTTCCTAGCACTCAATGAACCAACATAAAATAATATTGTCTAGCGCCTGTAAACTAGACTGCACTGGGTCAAGCACGCTCGCTCCAGTCTGGCCACCTCTCATTACAACCAATGTGTTCTATTTTATATTTTAGTCGCTCGCTCGCTCGCTCGCTCAGTCTGGCCGCCCCCTTAAACTTGCGTTGTATTTGATCTATTGCGACTGGTGGGTTACTAGACGGTTGTATGCCCGGTCTGCTTAAACTGTGAAGGTTGGTGGGGGGTGGGGAGAAAGGAGGCTATGCACACGTGTCTCTATGGGGTGTGGTTTTTCATTCTCTTTCCACGCTAATACGAAGAACATTCCTCTGGTCTACCCACCTATTGACCTATTTTTTTTATAGAAAGCATGTTATTCCTTGTGTTTGTGATATATTAAGAAATACATCTAATTTATTTTCTTCTCATTTTATCAGCCGTTATAGAACTAAGAAAATTTACACAAATAGAGTAGTGTTGAGGAATGTTTAATTTAGACTATTTTCACTTTATCTCGACCCTTTGAAAGAGAGAATTATTGTGATCATCGAAAAAAATTCTAGCTCAAGATTTTAATAAATGTCGACGTTTCATGACTCTTTGAAACTGAAAAAGTATATTTTTCTTTGCCGTTTTTCTGTCTGTATCTCCAACTAGAATAGAAACCATTTTACTGATTGGGATAAGACTTGCTAGCTATGATTTTCATAAGGTTCCCCCACCCCCCCGAGGAATTTTTGGAATTAGATATCTAGCCCTAATTATTAAAGGTAGTTTAGTGAAGGGCAAGAAGAGAAAAAATTTATTTTCTCAAAATACACTCAAACGATCTTAATTAAAGTTTGAATCTAGACAGCGTTTAACATTACAAACAAAATGGTGATTTAAAATTTTTCATGGAAATGAATCTAAGGGCACTTTAAAATAATCAAAATTTCGAATTTTGATTATATATCCGTAACTATTTGAGATAGGAAATAACTGATCACTGTGAAATTGTAGTAGCCTGGTGTTTAGCTAAAAATATTTTAATCTGGAATAATAATTTTTTATAGGATCAATTGTTTCTGAGCTATAAGCAAACATACACATTTTGTATAGAATATTTATATACATATTTATATATATAAATATATAATTGATTGTTTGCTCTTTAGTGAACAGAGAAATGCTCCGCTTTTTTCTAAGTTTATGTAACAGAATATTTTATTACATTTTTGCTCTTTCGAAGAGTGTTTTTGCAACAATATATATTATTTCGTTTCACAAATTTTACGAGTTTTAGGAAAATTTCTTTATTTTAGGATTGAAGAGAGAGAAATTCTGTGCGGTACACCGTAACATTTAACTTACAATAAACAATGTCTTCCTCTAAGTCGTATTTTATTAGGCGGCCCATTATTTTATTTTAACCCTCAAAACAGCCCTTGAGCCACAAAAAATAATAATTCCCAGGATTGCCTTGGACTGTGAAAACCACTGAAGAAGGTCAAGTTATTTGATTAACTTATCATTCACACCATCACGTCTCTATTAATGGTGAAAAAGAACACAAACAAAAAGAGACATGAAGTGAACGGTTGGGAAGTCGAATACGTGGTCTACCCCTTCATTGTTACAAGGACTCTAGACTGTTCCCTGGAACAGGGGGATGACCATGGATAAAGAGGACGTTGTAGAGGTAGACCGACTCTCTCAGTCCTCTTCTGGGTAGAGGGAAGAGGTATTTGAAGTGGTATTCACATGCGAATTAGACCTTGTCGTAGTAGGACACCTAACTTGGAATGACAAAGGGCTCGAATAGCTCAAAATACTGTAATACTATCTTATACAAGGAAACGTGTGACGTAAAATGAAGGGAACACCCAATACACACCAAAGTGAAGACACAAGGGCGTGAGGGGTCTATATCCCTGTAGATGGTTTGAAGAGATAAAGGAAAGAAGGGGGACTATATCCGTGTAGATTAATTGAAGATACAAAGGAGAGAGGGGTACTATATCCCTGTAGATTAATTGAAGATACAAAGGAGAGAGGGGTACTATATCCCTGTAGATTAATTGAAGATACAAAGGAGAGAGGGATACTATATCCCTGTAGATTGTTTGAAGAGACAAAGGAGAGAAAAGGGGCTATATCCCTGTAGATGGTTTGAAGAGACAAAGGAGAGAGGGTGACTATATCCCTGTAGATTGTTTGAAGAGACAAAGGAAGAGGGGGACTATATCCTTGTAGATGGGTTGAAGAGACAAAGGAAAGGAGGGGGACTATATCCCTGTAGATGGTTTGAAGAGACAAAGGAAGAGGGGGACTATATCCCTGTAGATTGTTTGAAGAGACAAGGAAGAGGGCGACTATATCCCTGTAGATGGTTTAAAGAGACAAAGGAAGAGGGGGACTATATCCTTGTAGATTGTTTGAAGAGACAAGGAAGAGGGCGACTATATCCCTGTAGATTGTTTAAAGAGACAAAGAAGAGGGGTAACTATATCCCTGTAGATTGTTTGAAGACACAATGTTATGGTGTAATAAAATTTCCCCGTAGATGATTTGGTTGATCTCTTTTAGCTGACTTATTATATTCGCAATTGATATACTGACTTAATTATTTTATATACACAGCACCTAGTATCCTGTCTGTTAATTGATTAATACTAATGAGGAATCCTTCAGTTCATTAATGAATATAAATCCAAAGCCTTAGTTAAATAGTCAGACGTGCTACGGAATGAGACAGTACGATTTTCTAACTCATTTATTGATGATTAAACACAATTCTTACATGAAGTAATGCAGTTGGTAGAAATGTGAAGTAAATAGTTTCTAACAAGGAGTCAAACCGGAACTGATAACCGAAATTAACACATATTTTAAGGAATCGGAATCGGAACTGAAACCCTAAAAATACTATTCTGAAGAACCGGAACCTGAATTGGAATCGTTAAATAATTTTAGGTTCATAAAGGTTCTAAGAAATTCTTAAAGGTTCATAGTTTAAATAGAATTGTATATAATTTTGACATGTTGCACACAATTTTTTTTTTTCTTTCTTAAGCCTCGTTTAAATTTGAAATATTGTGTTCCCCACTTTTTCAGTAAGTTCTGAAAGGGCAAGATATATTTTAGTTTACTACTTTGTTTGAAACCTCTTTTCTAAGGTGATTAGAAAAGAGTTAATAAGCCCTTAGCAATACACACTAATGTTAGAGGAACTTCGTGACTGTCACATTGCACGCTGTTTTCTCACTTCAATGTTTATGATAGAGGTTTAAGAAGATGTATTTAGTTTGGATAGATAGAAGATAATAACACATTCCTCAGAAGTTGAAATACTGAAATTAAGAAATCATCTCTTTTGGACAAGAGGTCTAAGCCTATTGTACTTAGTACCTTCCGAAAGTGAAAACTGATAATCTGGTGGTTGGTTGAACAGCTTATAATAGCGGGGAAAAGGAGATGGAGGCTGGAAAAATGCAAACTTTAAAGTCTTTCACTCAAGTTTAAATTAGAAAGTATCTCAGTGAATGTTTTCCTTGTGTACACTGGGGAGGTGATTATTTTTGTTTGCTAGTAAGTAGTTTAGTAATATTATTGATGGGGTGCGTTAAACAAATCTCAGTACGGAAGATTTTGACTATGAGATTGACAGTGACAAATCAAGATGCAAATTAGAAGGATGCACTATTGTTATTAAGATACATTATAATATTTTTTTAAATCTAGTAATACTTTTGATCCAGAGTGTTATTTCCAAAGTAGTTTTCCGCTCTCCTTCCACTTAAATGCAGATACACTTCCTCTACATATAAAAATATAACCTTCCCCAGTTATTAAAAAACCATTATCGAATCTAGTACATTGACGTAGCCCGAATTGATAGAAAAACGCTGTGCTAATTTTTTTTTTTAGAAATTTAAAGAACTGGAATCTTTATTGTGCTCTAACCGGAACCAGAACCAGAACCTTAAAATATTTGTTCAGAGAACAGGAACCAGAACCATAACCAATAAAAAATAATGTTTTACTCCCTGGTTTCTAAAGAATGAACCATTATGTAACTCTTCTTTTTATTTTTTACCAACGCGTCTTTCTAATCATTCGGGTTGTACACCTAATTAATAATAATACTAGCGGTTTTTTGGGATTAGGAAGGTTACATTTATAGGAAATGTACCCCATTTGCATGTAGGTAGAGTGTGAAAACAATCCTGAGTACATCAGAACGAGATTCGAAAGTTTATCTCCCCATCATGTCATCGGCAGTCTAATCTACTGCGATAGTAGCGCGTCAGACCACACAGCCACCGAAACGGATGATAGCTCTTATTTTATAGTCAATACATACCAGGAGTAATCCACCGATCGATGGTAATTAAACAGCGTAGTAAAGTTAATTATACGGCAAAAAGCGCTGTCGGGAAAGGTAGCGTGAAATATGTTAACTACCATGAAATTCCACTACTGTGACCCACCCTCAAGCCCCGCCCCCCAATGACCATCTACTACAAGGGAAACTGTGCGTAGCGGCCTTTTGTTTTCATTTTAAACCATGGAGCTTTTTACTATCCCGATAGAAAATATTATAGAGATTCTCAGTATTATTATTCATAATGGACATCTAAGCATACATAAGAGAATATAAATCCCCCTTTTAAATACAAAAAAAAACCTATAGGTTTTCATGATTTTTCCAACTGTCGTATATTTTATCCTGATCCCACAACATGAATTCTCTTTGAAGACATATTATCTATCTCTTCAAACTGTTAGTAAGGCAAAAAAAAAATCACTATCGGTTTTTACTAAAACATACAGTATAATCCTCAAAAGTCGAGGTTTAGTAAGAACAAAAAGTAATGTAGATACTTGTTTAGCTATTTATTAATATTCACGCTAGTAAGATACATTGTTAGTATACTATACACATGTTAATCTGAACTAATTGGGACCGAAGCGTGTTTGGATTAACTAAAATTTGGATTAAGCGGGAGATTGCGGGTATTAAAATATTTTCACGAACTTTAAATTTATGTTGAATGAATTTAAACAAATGTTCATGTATTTAACTGGCGTACAACACGTGATATGTACTGCAATTATTTTTATTTACATGAAAACATTGTGTTGACTACAACATGCAAATATTAAGAATTAATTATTATATATCACTGTTTGTTTTATTCATTTTATTTTAACTTCTTGTTTGCTAACCAATATAATATATTTCTTTTTACATAATTTTTTACCCGTTTTCCGAAAATATTGTACGAATTATCCGGAATTTTGGTCTACCATGGTTCAATCTAGCTTGGTTTTAATGTGTATTATAATGAATTTTTTTATTAATCATGCACGTAAAAATTATAGTTTTTATTTAAAAGTTTAATATTACAAGCTCAATTTCCACATAAAAATAATTTATAAACATTCCCTAATTTTGGTGCATTTGGTGGTTACTAAAACCATTTTAATATACATTTATACCCACCGAGGACGGGGAGATCGAGGTTCGAATCTCGGTCGGGTGAACTGGGGGTGGTTTTTCCTAAATGGTTTTCCACTCTCCCTACCACGCAAATGCGGGTTCACTTCCTCTAAATCCAACCTTCCTAATTCCTAGACCAATAGTGTAATTATTAATTAAGCGTATAACCCGAACGGGTAGTAAGACGCGGTGCTAAAATTAAATTAAAAATTAAAATACATTTATACATCAAGTCATGTTATCTGCCGCTGTCACTGTTGATCTATATTTTAACTACCTATAAAATAACACAAATAATACAGTAAAATGTTATCAATACTGGCCGCAAAATAATTGCCTTTTCTAAAATGTTTTATTCCTATTAAAATTTGACTAAATTGGTTTAAGTTGTCAGGTAAAAGACCACATTTCAAACTCAGTAGAGAACAACCAGTATAATATTATTATTAGCACCACGTCTTACTATCCATTAGGGTTATACGCTTATGTACTAATTACGCCAATGGTTTTAGGGAATAGGAATGATATATATTAGAGTAGGTGTACCCTCAATTGCGTGGAGGGAGAGTAGAAAAATATTTTACGAAAAATACCCTTAGTACACCCAACCGAGATTCAAACCTCGATCTCCCCAACATCAGGAATTTAGTCTACTGTGAGAGTAGCGCCTTAGACTATGCGGCCAACGAAGTGAGTAATGATTACCTTAATGAGTGACAAGGACATATAATAGGTAATGTATAAACTAACACTGCCTACCCTGACAACACTTTACAACACGACACTATAAATATTAGATATATATTAATAGTGTTGTTTCCTTTTTTTCAGGCTATGCGATTCATGGATAACTAGATTTTCTTCAAGAAAAACAATCTTCAACGTTCCTAACTTAACCACAAAAAAACATATTGAGAGGGATAAAATATTAATATGATGTGATATTTCACATTCAAAAACAGTATATCTTCTTATGAAATTTAACTGATAACAAACTCTTCCGTGTGTTTTAAACTTTAAATAGTGTATTAAATAAATGTTTATCACAAATAAAGCTTTACACATCTTGCCATTAAATTACTTTTATTAAATTAAACATAATATATAGATAAATTTTATATTACAAAGCTTTTTGTCAAAGTTGTGCACCCAAACATCGTTAATTTAAACAATTGTACCTGAACTACGTATAAATAAATAAACGTGTGCTTAGAAGATAATTTCAACTAAAAAGGCGTTTTTTCAATGTTTTAAATCGAATGTTCTTTCATAGTGTGTCTTTGAATAATTATTCAGATATTTTAGCATTTGTATTGTTTGAAAACAAGTTTCGTTCTCACAAAGACTAATTTATTCACTTACCAACTGATCTAATATCAGAATTCTGTTTGAATTCTACGAACTGAATATCAAGCGTCAAACATACCAAGGAACTTTCATCTGACGCCACGAAAAAGGTTAGTATGAGCTTTATTTATAATCAGAGAGTGAGGTTCATTGGTGGAGTTGAAATGTCTCTAATCTTTATAGTAATAGTCATTTTAATAACCATTTCCGTTTTGTAATGAGTGGTCAGTACACGGGCTATGACAATAGGAATCCCGGGTTCGATTCCTGGCTGGTACCATGGTTATTTTTCCCTAAAGGGGAATCACCCCAACGGTGACCAGAGCTTGGTTAGTCAGTTTTAAGTGTTTCCAATGGTTCCACACCCTCATACTCACTATCACCATCACTTCATCTAATTGGGACATATAAACAGCCTCCACGGAAAGGATGTACGATTAATACGTCCAGGCATCTCCTGGACAACGGTACATTAGTACTGGATAATATATTCACAAATTGTCCTATCAGTGATGTAGCCCAAACACGTAATATTATTTTCTTTTTGATTATATAAAAACATATTAAAGAATAGTATCAAACTTTGTTCACTATTTTTACCTTACAGTTGTCAAAATCAATATGGATTAAATAGCCAAGCTATTATATTTATTAATTACGGCTATAACCACACTTAAGTATCATATTATGTAAATTTAAATATAGTTCTTGAACAAAGGAACCGAACCCGGGACCTTAGGGTTAGCTCTAACCACTGAGATATCCGATAATAGTTCCATGTCTGGGTCATTATTCACTCATATTTTAAGGCAGAGGACAAAATTACCACAGCATGTCAAACTTGACTTGGACTGAACACATCACTTAGCTTATGAATACATTACTATAGATTTATTTTATTTCTGACATGTTCCATGTTTTACCACTCTTCAGTTTATCCGCATATTTACACTAATTGAGTGTGGAAGAGTTAGGTAGAATTTAAATTAAATGTACCCACATTTTATTGGATGAGAGTGGAAAACCATTTTTAATAAATATGCTAAATATAACCTTGTGGGATTCAAATCCAGCTCTTACAATCACCAAAAATTCTGCTTGTTGCAAGATTCACGTCTTAGACAATGTGAACACCAGTGCGGGAATATAAATGTTTCTGTTCCACAAACTATTAGTGTAGGGTACGAAGGTATATCGACAAATCTACGTCAGGAGGGACTAAACTAGCATTGAACCAATCCCCCTGTGATATGGCTAAAAGTATTGGAGATGGGGAGGTTATAACAGGGTGGGGGGAAGACTTTTGATGTTTTTAATAACGCAATACTTGTTTTGTCCAAACAACTATTTTAATTTAATTTAACTTTAGCACTTCGACTTTCTACACGTTTGGGTAATACGCTTAAGTACTAATTACACTAATGGATTAGGAATTGGGAAGGTTGAATTTAGAGGAAGTGAACTCGCATTTGCGTGGAGGTAGAGAGGAAAACCATTTAGGAAAAACTACCCCCAGTTCACCCGACCGAGATTCGAACCTCGATCTCCCCGTCCTCGATGGTCTGGCTCAACACGATTGGCGCGTTAGCCAACTACGCCACCGAGGCGGGTCAAACAACTAGGAGACACATAAATCAACTCTAATATTTCTCTGTTCCTGTCCATATTTCACTCATTTTATTTCTTCATAAAGATTTTTTTTTCAGTATTTACCCGCCTCGGTGGCGTAGTTGGCTAACGCGCCAGTCGTGTTTAGTCAGACCACTGAGGACGGGGAGATCGAGGTTCGAATCTCATTCACTTCCTCTAAATTCAACCTTCCCAATTCCTAATCCATTAGTGTAATTAGTACTTAAGCGTATAACCCGAACGGTTAGTAAGATGTGGTGCTAAAATTAAATTAAATTAAATTATTTTTCAGTATTTAACGTGCACTCTTTGAACTTTCTCATTTTATCAACACACTAGAATTTCTTTGATTGAAAGCAAAAGGGGCTACCAATTTTTCCGGGAAAGGTATTTTCACATACTTTCCATTCCAGGTTTCTTTTACATGTCCACAATCGACATAAGACCGACGGCTTTACTTTCCCTCCGAAGGAAGTTGTGCTACGGATATTTATCACTCAAGAAAAATCCGTCAAACCAAGCTTGGTTTGAACCCGTTAACATCGGATCCTGAGTTAAGCACTTTACCCCAAGATCACGGAGGTTGTCAATGGTTTTGTAATCGTGAACATTTGTTGATTTTGAAATTATGACGAATTTGACCCCAAACCCAAAAATAGACTTTTTTTAAATTCTGACTGTCATGATGTTTGTTTCTATCCTAGTTACAACTAAAATTGTTTTATTGAATTTGTTAAAACTTGATATTTAGATTTAAAATAGTCATACCTCGTTTTTTTTAATGTTGATTCCAATTCTCAAATAAAGGGTAGTTTACTTAAAAGTTATTTTTCAAAATTTTTTGAATATGTGGATTTAAGGGGGGTTTTGTATCATAAATAATAATATATATTCGTTTTGAAAATAAATTTAAGTGTATTTTACTAAAAACTTAACTATATAACTAAAATAAATAAATGTAGCAATTTTTCTCATAACTTATACCTGAAGAGCATTTCACATGATAATCAAAACAATCTTGACTTTTTGAAAAAAAATGGGTTATTTGATAGCTAACTGAATTTTGAAAATGTTGACACAAACTATAACTTACTATATAAGAAAGTGTTTACGAATGTGTATTGGCACCATGTATTACTTTTTATTACAATCCCATCTCCTCTTATTGTAGGGGTCTACATTAACTCAGAGGGGGCACATATCCCCCTGGCCCCCTTCTCCCTGGTAGTGTGTTTTTTCGCACAATAACGACCTATGGACGAGGCCTAGATGGGTTTTTTTTTTAGCACTGCGTCTTAATAGCATTTCAGGCTATACGCTTATGTATTAATTACTCTAATGGTTTTAGGGATGAGGAAGGCTATATTTAGAGAAAATGTACCCACATTTGTGTGAAGGTTAGAGCTAAAAATCATTTCGGAAGAACCCACCCTCATTACACCCGACTGAGATTTGAACCTCGACA
>CABFWO010000132.1:392664-431144 GCA_902155825.1 Timema genevievae
TTTTTTTTTTTACTAATGTTTAAAGGGTTAGCTTATTTATTTTGATGCATTTGGAAGTTGGCTTGGTTTTAAATTAGGGTAGTGTATAGTAATCAAACAGTAATTCAAATGTATTCATTTAAATTAATTATATTACGTTTAAAACAATTGATATAATTATAATTAAAATCATTTTCTGTTTAAAATGTATTTACTGACCTACTGATTCATTAAAAAAAATATTTAATCAGTTAATATAGAAACTATTTGAACTATCATATAGTCCTCTTCAGTGGCCAAATAGTCTAAAGCGTCATTGTCGCAGTACACTAGACCACCGATGATGGGGAGATTGGGGTTCAAATCCCGATACGGTGTATGTGGGTGTTTTTTTTTTTTATAAATGCCGTTCCACTCTTCCTCCACTCAAATGTGAGTACATTTCCTTTAAATTCAAACTTGTGTAGCGGTCTGTGAAGCACAGTTAATATCGATATTGATTTGAGTATTATATTATTCAATTCGATAGCTCGAATCAAATCAAACTAGAAAAAATCGATAATGATTTATTTTAGGTCGTTACAAATCTCACATTGTGCCTAAAATATGTTAATAAATTTTAATTTTAATTCTTGTGTGATAAATTAAATGCTTATTAATTATTACCAGAGAAAGGCTATATTTATTTCCCAATAACAGCCTTTATAAAAACCTTTGCATAGCCTACAATCGCACTCTACGATAATACGTAACAAAATTAAGGTATTATCTTTAAGGACTAAAGATTATGATAGTTTATAATCAGCAAAACAACGCTTATATACCAATTATTCTAATGCGTTAGGGTTAAGAGAGGTTGTATTCAGAAGAAGTGTCTCCTCATTTGAGTAGAGGGAGATTGGAAAACAATTCTGGAAAAAACCACCCTCAGTACACCCGACCGAGATTCGAACCTCGATCTCCCCGTCATCGGCAGTCTAGTCTACTTGAGAGAGTAGTTCGTAAGACACTACATTCACGGTAGGAATTATTCACTGAAAGGTCTTTTTTCCTACCAGTATCCTACTATATAAATAGATTTCGGGTAGGGAAAAAGGCCTTTCAGAAAACAATTCCTACGCTGAACAGACTTTAGATGATTAGTTGTTTTAAATGAAAATTATCAAGAGAATATTTAATGTTTGATTTATTTCTTACTAGCAATCCCGCACGGCGTTGCCCGTGACCCACTGTGGTACAAGAATTATATAAGTGCCCCCTCCCCCCGTGGTGCTCGTATCTCTGAAACGTAATTCTAAACCAGATAAAACATGCCGTAGATTCGGCTGAGTATCATAAACAAACACACAAACAAACACTTCCTTTTATTATTATAAATATCCTGTTTTATTTTCATCAGATAAGATACCTTGTCTCTAGAATAACACTATCCATTCTTTCGGATATTTGCGGCTACTAACACATTGTTTAGCCCCGGGGCGTGGAATCCGATGGATACGGTAGAAGGTAGTTCGGGGAATAAAGAAGTTCCCTGTTCATTCCGCGGGTGTAATAACGTGGAAATATTGAGTCAGCGAACGGAGGGAGACTACTGGAGTGACGCCATCGGAATATTGAGTTGATAATCCTGTGAGAGAGGCTGTGGGATACGTCTGTTCTCCAGGACAGTGGCGCCGCGACGCTCTATCGGAGGGTGGGATTTACTCTCGTGGCGTGTAAAATAGGTGACATGCTACAGCCCGATGGAAAATACCCAAGACTTTAAAAATTCATTTAATAGGTTTCTTACAACTCATGTCGGTGGCTGCATGGTCAAACGAGTTAATCTCTTATCAGGCTGGATTACTTACTTGATGACAGGGCGGTCAGGGGTTCACATTCTGGTCGGTTGTGTTAGGTTTTTTTTCCTAAATGGTTTATAAAATCTACCCTCGCAACGGGTACACTCGCTACAAAACTCTAACTAACCCTTCCTTATTCCATTAACGTAATTAATGTGTGCGTTTAGCCCGATTTGGTAATTAGACACGATAAGAGAATAAAAATGTTGTCTACGTTATACTTAGGCCTAATTTTATACACTATTTTTAATTTAACATCAGGTTATTTTTTTATTGTGCTTTGATTTATTTTTTAGCATCACGTCTTTCCACACGTTGGCTTTATACGCATATATACTATACTGGTTTTCGGGATGAGGGAAGGTTGAATTTAGAGGGAGTGTGCTCACCTTTGCATAGTGTGAGAGTGAAGAACAATTTAGGAAGTACACCTGAAGAATTTTTATAAAACCCTGCTCTCCCAATAATTGGAAGTCTATTGCAAGAGTGAATTTGGCTCACTTCCACCGAATCGAATCGAAGCGCGGAAGTCAGAAAAGTTATTTTTTAGCATTGCGTCTTACTACCTGTTAAGGTTCTACGCAAAATAGTATTTCCACGGATTTAAATTAACCCACTCACATCTAGACAAAACGAATCGAATCCAAAATAATTATCCACAAAGAATCATTTTTTCGGTTCGATAGCGTTGCTAGGATAAGTTTCTTGTCATGCATTATTCCCAGGTATGTTCGAGAACATTCGACAGATCATTGTGTGGTGTTATCGTCAATCGAGATTGTGAAGATATTCGTTAGCCCGCGTGCAAATGTTTAAGTTTGTTTGGTTCGTAAAGTGAAGCTGAAATGGAACTAATAATTACTTTAGTACAGCACTATTTACTATAAAATGACCAAAAAAAATATTGCTCTGCTAATATGAGAAGAGAATGCATTGCATAAAATCCATTAAAAAAAACAAGAAAATAGCACACAAGTCTACTTTTATTTATTTGAATCTCTATCGATTATATATAAGCATTTATTTAGATTTTTTTGGATTGTATTTATTGTATCATATGTTAATAATTGTGAAAGAACCCCATAACTTTTTGGGTTCTTATTAATAATCAAAAGCCACTGCACCGCATATTAATCTTTCTTTATCAATTTCCTTTTTCTCCCTCGTGTGTTGGTTTCCTCGTTTAGGAAGTTACGTTACCCGTTTTACACTCCCTCCTGATGAGTTACGATAGAATGAAACCTAGGTCAGGGGTTTTGAGGGTGAAATGTGTTCTTTTCATTGTAAAACCATATTTTGTTCGTACCCTTTTATATGTTTTCGATCAACCTAGTCCCTTAGATGTGAGTCCAAATACCGCGTTTCGACGCCATTAGACTAGGTGGAAGAGTTTCTTTAATTAATTTTATATATTGAATATTTTAGTTGATATGTGTATTTTAATTTTGTTAGCTATGCCTATTTATTCAATAATATAATTACAAACACCGAATAAATACTATATTTCCATGAGTAGAGTAAAGAAAATGTATTTTGATAATGTTCTTCAACACAGGTGAAATGTTGATAGAAAATGAATATTTATGTGCGTGACGTAGGAGAGCTTTATTTTTAAATGTTGCAGCAAAAAAAAAATTCGAGAGAGCTCAATCTAAAATTACCAATGTCTACTAGCCCCTGTCATATTTTTGACAGCAAAGGTCACCCACCGACTCATCTTGACATTTTTGCTAGTTGACGAAAGTGAACTTTTGACCTCGCGACCTCCCTCTAAAAAAAATTCCCTCCACACCATAAAATATTTCATCGAAATAAATATTTCATCAGAATCGGCCAACAAAGTTCTTTGGTGACTTTCGTATTTCAACAAAGGCCTTTTACCTACTATTGTAGAACACTTTTTAAAACTTGTAGCGTGAAAGTTCGATACTATTAAAGAAAAAGAAAATAGCTGACATTTTCTGGGTTTCCTCTCTATTACGAGCTTATAATGGCAAGGGAGAGTTTGAAAAAAACCTCTTCTAATTTTAATAAAATGCGTGAGAAAGATATCTATTTTTTTAATATCTGATTTCATTCAATAATCTTTACAGCTACATAATTCAAAAATTTATATATTTATATGTACTATATGTTTATTATTATTATTATTATTATTATTAGCACCGCGTCTTACTACCCGTTCGGGTTATACGCACTTACGCTAATGTGTAATGGTAGGGTGATTGTGAGATGAAATGGAGGACCTACAGTTTAACGTGGGATCCGAACCACGGTGGTAGGCCTGGCATTCCTCACATTCACACGTTGTGATTAATACACGTCTTGTCAGAGGTGAAGGAAGGGTTTGGCAATCAGATAAATCTGTGCCGGGACCGAGGATTGAACCCCGGACACCCAGCACAGAAGTCTGACACCTTACCCCTAGACCACCAGGTCACCCATGTTTTTTATTATTAATAGATAGTATTATTATAATCCGACACCACAGCCCAGTTGGTAAGCGTGTGTGTCTACTGATCTCAGGGTCCTGGGTTCGATTCTCGGTATGGCCGAGATATTTATCATTGATGAAATATGGATTTACTCTTTCACAGTGATAAATTAACGACCGGGGACTGGGTGTTGTTCCTGTCCTAATCTTAAGTTAGATTATAAAGCATATGAAGCTAGGACAGGCCTAGAAAGCTGATAGTGGAAAATATTTGGCTTTGATAAAAAACCGACCCAGGCCACAGGCTGGAAACAGTAATGGATAAAAAAACTATTTGCACTGCGTCTTTATACCCGTTCAGGTTATACGCTTATGTATTAACTACATTAATAGTTCCAGGGATGAGAAAGGATATAAAGGGAAGTGTACCCATATTTGCCTGAAGGGAGAGTGTAAAAACACTTTGGAAAATCACCCTCAGTACCCGGCCGAGATTCGAGCCTTGATCGCACCGTGATCAGCAGTATAGTCTACCATGACAATAGCGCCTTAGACCATACGACCACAGAAACGAGTTTGAACGCTATCGTCTTAGAAGGATTTCTTTCACACCATAAATGTAACCACATGCCTTAATGCTCGTAAAGGATTAATTATTATTGTATTTGTATTGTATTGTATTGACCTCAATGGTATACCATATATTTATTTATTATTAAAAATTTCAAGATTTGGACACACATTTCTTTTAGAAAATAAAAAATAAAATACCTTCAATGCCTCAACTAAATGCTGAAACCAATATGTGAGGAATCAGCATTCCTGATTGGAATTTATTAATTAAATCAGCGTTGTTAAAAATGTGAGCCCGAGAATATTTTGCCGATAAAAATATAATTTCAATTTTAGCTTTTGATTTAAAATACCTACTGTACACTTCGTTTACGATGTAAGCTCTTTACTTTATTGTTTCCGATAGGTTGAAGCCTATAAGAGAAGGCCGTGTTGTAATCTATCAAGGTAAGACTAATACACTTCAGTGTAAGACGATCGGACCTCTTTTATAATTTTGACAAAATTCGTTTTCATGAATATAGCTCTCATTTTTTTTCAAGTCAAGCTTGATGATCTTGATGTAAAGTCCTCTCCTCAGGAACCAATGTTCGTGGGTTCAAACCAAGCCGGTGTCGATGGATTTTTATTGAGCGATAAAAATTCGTAGCGCAACTTCCTTCGGAAGGTAAGTCAAGCCGTTGATCCCATGTCGATTGTGGCGATTGAAAGAACCCTGGAATATATGTGTGAAAATACCTTTCCCGGCAAAGTTGGTATGTCCTTTTGTTCTAGATCATCTTATATAATCAGTAAGTTCAGAAGGTGTACGATAAATGCTTCTAATAAAAAAAATTAAATTCAAAAGGCATAATACATAATATTATTATATATTTTTATAAAATTCCAGTTACTTTTTAATCTGATAAAATTGATTGCAAAAACTTAATCATATTATAAGAAGGGTAACATAAGGCATTATTTTACATTTACCAAAATTACCATACTAGTGGTCATGTCCATATTCGGAATAGCCGCCCTCCCAAGATATAAATCCACAGAAGTCAGTTGATATTTATCTTAACATTCTAAGAATGGTCGTCACAGACGACTATAAAGAACTAATCCCTTGTAGACAAATAAATATCGACAGTCGAATCATTTCTATTTATTTATTTGAGGTATTTAAGGTGCAATATCCAAATCGACTGATAATGTCAGCACATGAATTTTCTATGGGTTAGAACGAGAGGACCAATCAATTATGCTGACAAAGGTAAAAAACTACCTTCCAGGGCTTTATATAACATGTCACAATCGACATGCGACTGACGGCTTTACTTCCCCTCCTAAGGAAATCGTACTATGGAATTTTATAGCTCAGATAAAAAAATCCGTCGACCCCAGCTGGATTTGAACCCACGAAAATCGAGGCCTGAGGCGAGAAATTTACCTCAGATCCGCAGAGTTTGATTCGAATCAAAATGAAAGTGTTTTTATTAATAAAGGAAATTGTCACCATTTTTTAAGAGTATTATTTGCTACGTATTTAATAGTAATAGATTAAGCTATCATTATATTAACAAAAAACACAAAGTAAAAAATAAAATTGTGAAAATATTTATTTTATCATTATAATTTTCTGAAAACATTTATTTTGATACAGTTAAGAAGAACAAATATTATTCTGGAGCCTACGTGTTATGTAGACGAAGCTTAACGTAGACACGTTAAAAACATATTTTTTGATTGCGGTATACAAAATATGAACACGTTTCCAGGTAAATTATATTATATATTGTACCTGCTAAAATTCTGTGTGGTCTCATGTTTGATTCATTTCATAGCCGACAATTTATGATTGGGAAATCGGTGTTTTTCCCTCACCTTTCATGATAAATTAGTTGTCTGGGATCTAGTGATTGTGTTGGTCCTAGAATTAATGGCTGATAACCACTATTAAATAAAATACTATCACCAAAAGTAATAATCAGCTTACAAGTACGACAAACATTTGACAAAATACTAAATTTAAATTTAGCTTCTTTTATTTGAGCATAACTTCAACTAAACTATATTAATCTCAAATAAACAAATCTATAAATTAAATTATTGAAATAAATATTTATAAAACATATTTGATCTTTAGTAATATTTAAACAATTTATTTATTCGTAGAAGGGTTCATAGTCTTCTCCAACTGACGTATTTAAACAATTTATAGAATCTATAATAAAGTTAAACATAAAAATTAATATTTCCATTCCCCTACTGGGGTAGAAAATTGTTCAATCAAGTTATAATAACTTTAACCTTCTACATAAATTAATTGAAACTTTTTATTCCAATGAAAATATTTGGCAAAAATAAAAATGAAGAAATTGTCGAAACAGAAAAGTTTCCTTTTTTAATAAATCTACATTAATAAATATAATTGTTTCAGTTGGAACAGTTGAGAATAAAAATAGACCCAAACGTTACTTTGGAAGTGAATAAGAAAAAAAAATTCACATTCACGATAAAAATTCAACAAAGTATCACAATTTCTCACTAAACGACTTTACCAATGAAGGTTATATATAACAAAAGAATACTATTAACTGCTTAATTAGCTCTGTCAGTGACAAAAGAGATGGTTTCATGAATTATTAATAACTCTTTAGAAACTGGACGCAAGACTTTGTTGAAAAGATAATTATGTAGGTTTTGGCGTACTAAAATATTTCGTGTTGACCATCTGTCATTCTTTTGTTCTAAAAGGCTTCCTGTCCTTGCACTTTGTGTGCCAACTCTTTACAAGAAATACGCCACCGTCCTCTTCAAGTTAACTTTTTCAAACACTCATCTACACTAAAGAAAAAGTTTTCTAGAAGTTCAATTCGTTCGACTACAGCTTTAGGGTGTACAAAATTTCACAACGTTTCATTAAAGATGCAAAGACAGAGTGGATAGAAGTAAATTAGTCCTTGAAAATTATTAAAATGTTACTAAAAATAATTGTGTGTGTGTGGGGGGGGGGGTGGTGGGTGTAAACCCAATGAGAAGAGATCGTTGGGAAGACCAAGACGGAGACATGGATATACTATTAAAATGGACCTGAAAGAGATAGGGTGTAATGAGGTGGACTGGATAGAACCATCTCACCGTTGCTTTTACGAGAGAAATACAAGAGAGAAAAAGTAAATACATTTAAATTTTCTATAAAAAATATTCCTGATCATTTTTCTCTATCTTGTAGAGTTAAAAAATTATGGTTAATAATATATAAACCAATAATGTTCAACTAGTCTAGTTTATGTGCAACGTGTTATTTTATTCATAATTGTATGCCATGCTCAAAATAGCTAAAAATTAGGAATTTTGACTAAATCTCAGATTTACAAGAGTGAAAATTAATTATTATTTGCCATATGATATTATAGATTTTGATAGTTTATAGTACTATAAATACAGTATAGAACCAATTTTAATGCAATCATGAAGTTTATGATTGCACTATTAAATCACGATATTGTCATTGTCTGCAGCTGCTTAGCAGAGCGTCGTCGCTTTGGGTTGATTGGAATGGGGAGGGATAAACTTTTTCCCTCTTGTGTATCACAGCTCTTTAGCTTTTCATGGGAGTCATCTTCATCAACACATTCAACCGTGTCGAGGTCATCGTCAACGTCAATCTCCAATCAATTGGTGCAAGAATCTCCAGTACATGCGCCACACATTGTTGAGCAATGAAGACAATTTTTTCTTCAATCGACATTCCTTTCACAATCAGCTTTACAATTGCAGCGCACAAGACGGAGCAAATAGTCTGGTGCTGGGGGGATAGTTGTCGGAAATGGTTGATATTTTCTATGTTCTACCTTCCATCCCCATTTCCCCACCGGGAGATGATTACCGTGCCATGCCTGAAGTTGATGATAGACTCGTAGACTATGCTGCCGAGCTGCTGCAGAACTTGGTGGGAGGGATGCGAGATCTAGTATATATTTGGGAGATTTCTTGCAAACTCCATGCATTTTTTTTAATCTAGTCGTATCTAGACCATCTTCGAGCTTAACACCATATACTGGGTTGAATAATTCCTCACCTACAGCTATTATTTCCTCTTGTAACGCTGCTGGGTTATTGAATTTACTTACAACAGATTGCAGTTTAGTGTCATATTTGAGCTTATTAAAACCATTATATATCCCTTTCTGTACGGTCCATAAGTTGTATCACAACCCATCATGGCAAATATGAACATGATATGATTTTTAATATTTCCCAGGTCTTTCTGCGTTTTCGGGCTGCTATAAATATTTTTCTGTATATTCGAGCTGTCTGGAATTATTATATACACATCCTAGCTCGTACGAACTAGGATTGCAGTGAGTACAAGAAGGTATGTGTATTCTTCCAACACAACTGAGCTATCCCCTTTATTTGCTTCCTCTAAAGCTGTCTCTACTATCAGTGTATCTGCATCTGCAGAAGCATGAATCTTAGTATAATTTGTTTGGCATAGGTAGTTACCAAGTAGTTTTTCAGAAAACTAGGCTGCATTAAACAGAAATTGATGTTTGTCAACAATAACATTTGTGAAGATATTGACTGTGACCTGGGTGGTTAATTTATCAGTGGCACGCCTTTTATGTGCAGCATCTTTAATGCTGGACTGATATCCATCAAAGACAGCAATTATATCTTCTCCATAATGATTCCTAATATAATTCAAATAAACTTCACATATTTCACCATAAGCTGCAGGTCGTGACTATGGCACTCTGTGAAGAAGGTTGCCAACATCAAGCACAAATCTAGGATTTTCAGGTGGGCTAACTCACTGCTGCTCCCACACATTTCTTCAATCACAAGCCTCATTTTTGACTTTGTGCCCTTGCGGTGAGTAGTATTGTCAAATAATACTTGTGGAAGAGGGGCAAGTTCATAATGGACACGCTCCTTGAGTTCTTGTTCTGTATTCACAACACATGCAATCCTATGGAGTATCTGATTTGGGTTTACTGCAACAGGTTTTCCTATAAAGAGCACAGTTTTCATCGTGTTAGCAAAAGTGAATAATTGCACTTTACGTTTGAGAGTGAGATTCTGGAAAAAAAAATTCCCACAACTGTCTTGATGGCAGCTTCTCCCACTTGTTTGGCCATACAACAATTTACACTATTATTTGCCACCACTACGGACGATAATGACACAAGGAGGTCATCTAGTCGATTGAATGGAGAGTGGAGTCTCAACCAATAAGTGAATTTATTTGCATAAACACTTTCACGAATCTGGCATGATCTTGACAAGTATGTATGTTGCTCAGATGACTGGCTGGGTTCACATCAAAGGTGTCAATTGCTTCAGTTTCTCCCAGAGTTCCCGGCATAGCATTGATCCATCGGGCTAGAACATTTTCTGTCAACACATGTCCACGTATAAGGCCTACGGCTGCCTTAATATCTCTCATAAGAACTTGTTCTACGGTAAGGTCAATCCAAACACCACACCAAAATTTGACCAATTGCCATATTGTAAAATACCCTTGCTCCACAAATCTTTCAAATTCGTGTGAATGAAGGACAGATTCGATTTTGATGAATAATTTTAGTTGGTTTGATTGAATATACATTTGAATGTAATGTATAGCAAAAAAAATTAGAGAGGAGATGCCAATGGTATAAATACTACTAGAAAAAAATCCATAATATTAAGCTATTTTTACAATATTCCTGGTTCAAAATTAAACATAACTTTTAAACCGTAAAGGAGAGGAAAAAATTGTAAGGAACATTTTCATAGAAAATTTAAATATATTTCTTTTTGCTCTCTTGTATTTTTCTCGTAAGAGCAACAGCTTACGAGATAAATAAGAAAATAACCATTTTGTTAACAATATTTCCAAGATGGCGGAACGTTCCCCATATCGGATTTTAGGTGATTTTTCCCACCAGAGATCAAGGAGATCCTATAGAAGATTTTCCAGCAAAAATTAGCTTTCAAAAAATTATTTTCTTCTACAGCCACTAATAGACACAATATGCCTACATTATATCCCAACAGGTGCTCATCTCGACGGGCTACAATATGGTACAATCAGTAAAATAGGGTACATTTTAGGCCTAATCAGTAAAGGTAAGACTTTCAATGTTGACTGAGTTGCCTTAAAACCCTAAAAAAAAAGTTGAAAGTTTATTTTATTTAACATTTAATCCTGACATACACTGAGATTGAAGTGAAAATGGGATATGTAAGGAAGTAGATGGTGAAAGCATGCAAAGTTCTTTTCTTCTTAAAGGTGTAAGATGGAGTGGAAATATGTCTTTATTTTAAAACGTGATCCTCTGAGGTGTGATTATTGCTCCGGGACCAAAGACATTCTCTCGCTTTCTCTCTATTCTTATAGATGTCATTCTTTCTTTTTCTCTCGCCTTATCCAAGACTAATCTAGTTCTGCTTCTTGAGAGATTTCGACAATCTTCAGGCTTGTTTCTTGAGGTAAGAGTTAAATGTAAAAACCGTATAAGCGTCACTAGAGCATATTTTGAAGAGTAGCACACTAAAAATTTTTTTTTGTAAGTTGTAGAATTAAGTGCTTTCTTGAAGAGTAAGTTTAAACAAAATTATTTACTTTGTGATAACAAAATCAATACAGCCCTTATTTGTATTTTAATGCTATCGATAAATAAGGTAATGGGTCATATTTAAAGTTCCAGTGGGGCATACTTAACTTAGAATATGCTAGGACTTAATTTATTTTTCTAATTTTAAAAGCTTTGGTATAAATTCCTGATTTAACATGTATTATTAAATAATAATAGATTATCCATTCACTTACAAGAATAGCATTTAGATAATTTGGATACAAGTAAATACTGATTATTTAATATATTATCTATTTGGATAACTGGCTTTATAATAATAAAACTTATATTCTATGTAATAAGCATTTATCTTATATATTATGTTACCACAATAAGCCATATTTCAGAATGTTACTACTGCATGCAGATCTTAAACGATTTATTTGTTATTATGATTATTGTTAAGTAGTTTGGTCCATATATAGTATAATAATATCTGTATTTTTTTAAGCGTTTCAAGTCTAAATTAAATTATTTTATTTTAATAAGGACATAAAATTTAAAATAAATAATTAGTAAAAGCTCTTTCCTTTTTTAATTCACAAGTTTGAAAAATGGTTGAATCATAATCTCATTTATGATTACATGAAAAGTATCCCACCACTTGCATTATATTGATATATTAACAGACTAAACTTTTATACTAAAAAATTGAAACTAAACGTTTTGAATACATAAGATATTACTATGGTGGAAATTTATCGAAAATTTCCATGTTTTTCAAAAAAAAATTCTCAAAAGAATGTTATGGAAAATATTTAAACTCAATGACCGTTTATTATTATTATTATTATTATTTTTACCTTATAAATATATAATGGTTGTTACACCGTTTTTACCTCAACTCACGTCGTATGAGCTCGCCGATCGGGGATCAGGGGATTAGAAATAGAAGGAGAAAAGAAATTCAGCAATTGCTTGGGAGATTCAATTCCTCTTGAAGATATGTGTGTGTGAGAGAGAGAGAGACATGAACTTAAAGTTACTCTGGTTAAAAAAAAGGTTTTTCTTTGAGAACGTCATTAAAAAATCACAAAGGAATATTTATTTGCAAACCTATAAAAAAATCTTGAATTTTATTACATACTACCTTGCGTTGGACCTTACCGCAGCCCTTGGTTATCTATGAGTAGGTAAATATGCGTTAAACTGAAACGGTTACTAAGACATGGCGCTAAAATAATAGTAATAATTTTAATCAGGTAATGTTTTCCTAAATTAAAAACATTTATCTCCTTCATATTTTAATAAATGGTAATTTGTAAATAAAATCAGAATTTGATTTGAATGATTAAATTAGTTTATTTTCTAATTAAATGTGTCAAAAGCTTAATCTTCAAAAAAATTTAAATTAGGTTTATCATAGATTTTGAATTCTAGTTTTTTTTTTAAGAAAATTAGTATTACAATTAATATAATATTTATATCAATTTACCAAAACAGGGAGGTTAGTTATTTTATCATTTTACCTATTTAGTTTATTACATTTAACAAGGAAAAAATAAACAAAAATACATAAGATAGAAAATATATACTGAACAAAAAAGAATTCTGGTACAATTTTTTCCATATTTAATCTTTTGTGTGGTTTTCTGGGGAGTACTTTTGGACATCTTCTTCAGTGAGTTGCGAGCGGTATTTGCTTTTCATTGAAAACTTCCGACCCTTGCTTTAGTACGAATGTACGTCGAGTCAAACACTTTCATCTCCTTTATGCCTTTCTCCTCTCTTTTTCCAGCTCTCGCAGAAACACACACACAGACAAATATGTATATGTGCAGGGTGTTTAAAAATATGTTCAATAATCCTCTGACTGTATTTAAAGGATCTAATAGCGTTTAAAAGGTGCAATGGATTATAACTAAGAAATGTTTACTTGACGTTACGTAACATACAAACTTAAAGATTACCACGACAACAGTCGAGTTATCTTGGTGGGAAACGAGCTAAGATAAAAGGTATGGTACACCGCAGAGACTTTCTCTTTGTTTTGATTTTAAAATAGAGACTTTTACTAAAAATCTAATTTGATTTTTAATACGAAATAATATGCATTGTTACAGAAATAAGTATATATATATAATATATATTCGTCTTTAGCGCAAAAAAAATTGGCTTTATGAAATTATATTTCAAATTTAAAAACAATATTTTTAATAGTACTATAGCTTTATTTCGTATCTGAAAAGGTTTCTGAAATATGCTCAAAATTGGATAATTATGTTTTGTTAAGTATCCTCAAAGTCAGTTTCATTGGAAAATGAAAACTGTCATTTTGTTTGTAATGTTAAATAGTGCCTTGATTCGAAATTTAATCAAAAAAAAGCTGATTTAGATAAAATCGACCTTTTCTCTCTTTACCCTTCAATAAACTACCCTTAATTTTTAGGACTAGATATATAGAATTCCAATAAGGCCTTGGGGCTATCATATGAAAACCTTATATAGCAGGTTTTAGTCAAATCCGTAAAATTGTTTCGGATTTAGTCCCAGTAACAGAGAGACAAACAGAAAGATGGCATCGCGAAAACCACATTTTCGGTTTCAGAGTGTCATGAAACGTCAATATTTATCAAAACCTCCAATTCAATTTGTTTGACTATCAGAATACGTCTCTCTCTGAAAAATAAAATCTTATTTTTAAGAACAGAGTATTACTAACCGCTCAGATTATACACTTATCTAGTAGTTAATCTAATAATTTTAGGGATAAAGGAGGTTATATTTGTAGGAAGTGTAACCACATTTGCATGGAGGGAGAGTGGAAGACCATTTTGGGGAAAAACATCCTCAGTATATTCGACAGAGATTTGAACCACGGTCTCCCTGTCATCGGCAGTGTAGTCTTGAGCGAGATTAGCACGTTAGACCACGCGGCTAGCGTAGCGGATAATAAACTTGCTAAATATAACTCTAGAATAAAGTTATATTTAACCAGTGACATACCATACAAGAAAAAAATATTTTTAATTAGGTTGGGGGAGGATGTGTTTGGTTAGGAAGGTTGTCTCGTGGAGAAGACGGTAAAAAAATGGAACGATTTATTAAAACTAATCGGAATTGTGGTCATCAGAATTTTTACATGACTTCAATAAACAAATAGACTATACTTTGAAGAGTAATACAAAAATAAATTATTAATAATACTTTCAGGGGAAGGGAGGGGTTGAACTAGACAAGGGCCCCATTTCTTTCCCTACCGTATGATCCTTTTTTTAATACAAAATGCCCCATTGCAGTGGGCGCTTCTACACACAACCTTTATAACCAAATTAGTAAATCGTGTCAACGTTGGTTTTATTGTACAGCCAAGTAATAACAATTTATTTCGTTATTAATTGCATCACTGTCTTCATATTACGGGAATGTTCTAGCCGAGTGATAAAGGGATTCAGCATTGTGAATCGTGTAGCTCTGTAACCAAACTCTTCCTTTATGCGCGTTCGTGGTACTTTTTAAATTCTGTTTAGTCTCCAGAAAGTTTCCAGTCATTTTGAAAAACTTATTTGGAAAAAAAAAATCCTATGTGAAAAAATATACATACTCGTACATTCTATTTCTCAAATCCCCTTCCAATCCCCAAACTCCTTTCCTTCTCTTCATCTTTGAATTCACAATATCTTTGTAAATCCATCTATTTTTTTTATTATTCTCTCTTTACGTCTTTGTAGTTTATTTTATTTTTCTATATGTTGTAAATTGTACTACAAAGTTGGATAAGAACTACGTTACGTGACAGCTTAAATAACTAATACATCACCCGCTTCAGTGGCCGCATGGTCTAGGGCGTCACTCTTGAAGTAGACTAGACTGCCAATTAATGTGAGGTCAAGGTTCGAATCTTGGCCGGATGTACTGAGGTTGGTTTTTGCAAAATAGTTTTTACCACTCTCCCTCCAAACAAATTCGGATACACTACCTTTTAATATAAATGTCCTCATCCCTAAATCTTAAACTAATTTGTAAATAATCGTATAACCTAAACGGGTAGTAGGACGTGGTGCTAAAAAAAATTTACCCCTTCCACTTTAATGTATTGATAAGCAAAGTCATGTGTTTTGTAATAGTAAAATTTGAACAAATTTTGTCAGTTTTTTAAAGATTTAAAGTAAACGTATTGATTTTTCCTTTAATACTCGATATTCTTTATTTATTCTATACAAATATTAAAACGATTATTCCTATAGTGTGCAGACTATAAACATTTTCATTTCTCAAGTGGGAAAATGCCCTCCAGGAATGTAAATAGACGATGAAAATAAAGTCTAACATATACAGTAATCCTTAAAGTTCCCTTCCGTCTGGCTCACTGTGTTTATAAAGTTGATCTAGACTTCTAGATGTTGGTTCACTGCTACATTTCGAGTTCAATAGGAAGGGACGTTTTTGACGTTTTTTCCCTAATATATTAGTAGCGATACTAGTACATATGTGTATAACCCGAACCCACAGCCAATAAAAAGTCCGTCTCGCAATATATGTAGAACTTTATTAAAAATCGTCCTAAGTACTCGATCGATTGCTTAGAATGTTAGATTTAAATCCCTAGAGATGAGCAATTACAGGGAAATGGATGCAAGATAAACCAGTATGGCTCAATGGACAAGCATTGGCCCACAAAACCAAATATACTGGGTTTGATTCCTATGTTAATTTTTACCTAAGGTGATTGGTCCTTTTCATTTTGTGTGGAAATGCAGAGCCATGGGAATAAAAGGCTTTCTTCAAGAATGTTTTTTAATGTTTTGCAATTTTCTTTTCGGAAACGTTTTGTTCAAGAATAGATTGATTAAGTTATACTTTTTATACACACACCTCTTCTATAACTTTAATAGTGATCAAATATCAACATTTGTCAACAGAAAACTGCCGGCTTCACATCAATAAATAATAAAATGCAACAATTAATAAATATATATACATTATCTTAGAAGGGGTGTCGGAAATATTAATAAAAAAATCTCACTCGTTCTCGAGAAAACTGATTATTTCCAAACGGATGATTTTCCCGCAAAACCTCTCCGGTAGCTAGCGCCATCTACGGTTCCCGTGATCCATCTGTTCTTGTTGGCGCGGAAGGATACTTTGGTCGGCTGTGAAGCCACGTCACGCCTTTCACCTTCCCGACCACCATCCCACAAAATAGGTTTTAGACTTGCACTCGACAAGGCCAAGGGACTTAAATTGAATTTAACCCCAATATTGGGCTTCTAAAAGAAATATATTTAAATGAACCTATAAGCTATTCAGTCTATTTCACTCATGATCTGTTTCTTCAGCGCAATCTTTCACTTGTTTTATATTCATCCGACACCTCCTGCTTCATGCTTTCGGGTATCAACAGCTGCTACAAAAAAACTCATGAATCTATCGGGAACCTTTATTCTCGATGGGAATATTCTCGTGGGGATATAAAACAGGTTACGAGACTGAGGATAATAGATATGGTGAGATGATGTTCCAAACGCGTGTAATATGGATATTCGAATGAAAAGAATGTTTTAGAATTCTCAAGCAGATCTGCCAATATACTACAAAAATTCATTTTTAAATAGAATCTGTGTTTAAGAATAGAGGAATAGAAAGAAATTTCTAAAATCATTTGCTAGTGTGGATCTGACGCCTTAGCTCAGTCGGTAGCGTGCATTTTACTGAGATAAGGGTTCCTAGTTCAATTCCCGACATGGCCGAAAACTTTATCATTGGTGAAATGAGTGTTTACCCTTTTCACGGTGATGAATTAATGGCCGGGGACTGGTTGATGTGTCTGTCCTAGTCTTAATTTAGATTATAAGACATATGAAGCTATGACAGGCCTAGTAAGCTGGTAGTGGAAAAATATATAGCTTGAATAAAAAACTGACCAAGGCCACAATTTAGAAACAGTAAGGGATGGAAAAAAAATTGACTAGTGTGGAGGGATATAACTTATATTTAAATAAATGGTACGAAACAATTTTACAAACTTTCGTATATTGTGTACTATGGCTTCGAAGATGATTTTTTTTTAAAATCTGTTTGAGTAAACTACCCTTAAGTATGCTTCCCCCATAAAAACAAACACATCTGGCTGTGCATTCAATGAGTTGATAATATAGTAGCTGTATACACTTTCATGTAACCCTAAAACTAAAATGTATATCAACAGGAAAGTTTAGGTTTATTTTTAACACATCACTTATGCAAATAATGTCAGAAGTAAAATGTAATATTGATTAGTGATGTGATAAAATGAATTAAAAGATATAGGCCTAAAGAAATATTATATGCAAGTTAATTTAAATAATATGTTACTTTAAAATAAACAAATGAAAAGGTGAAACAAATAATTCAATAGATAAAAAGGATTCTAAAGCTTTACTAAGAAATGTATCAATTTCTTATTATTTAAATTCTAAAAATATATTTTCATTTGGTTAAAACTTATGGTGGGAGTAAAATTGTAAAGTGACTTTTTATAACAATTCTTTTTGAGCTTTTATGAATAAATATGAGGAATAATATATTTTTATTTATATAGATATAGATCGTTTAATGGTAGCTTACAAATAACCCTTTTTGATTTAAAAAAAATTCAAGCTTTAATACACAATAAGAGAAAGTATGTATGATTGTACCGTACCATTTATTTAAAGTTTTTTCCATCCTAAATTTTACTTTAATCAGGATAAAAAGACGTAGGAGTCAGGTGCTATCACCACTCGTCCAAAGAAACAAGTATTTTTTTAAAAAAATCAGAAATAGAACTTAAAACCCACAATGCATTATTATTAGGTTGGAAGGTTGTTAAAATGATCGTATATGGATTATGGAAGCAACATAATTTCTCCCCTTCAAACCTAAATATCGTTTTTTATCCCTTCTTGTTAATGCTGAGGTTGTAAATATTATGCGCTATTATAAGTTTGATGTCATAAGCTTCACTTTGCAGAGATCTCCTCAGTGTCCAATAAGCAGCCATTTCAACTCGGTTCTACGTTACGTTTTGATGAGGAGAGAATCTATTGCAGCTTCCGCTTATTTTACTGGTCTGGCAATGCATATTTATAACTGTGGGTACTATAAATATTAATGGAGGGGAAAGCGAGGTATTGATGATTGAGTGTTAGATGATATTTTATTTATTTGCGGTATTTAACGTACACTTTCTGAACCGACTGATTATATCAAAACAAGATAGTTTTCTATGAACGAGAGCGAAAGGGTTTACCAATTTTGTCAGAACACATATCATCAAGGGTTCTTTTAGATGTCCACAATCGACATGAGACCGACGTATTTACTTCCCCTCCGAAGGAAGTTGTGCTACGGATTTTTATCGCTCAAGAAAAATCCGTCAACCCTGGCTGGGTTTGAACCCATGGACATCGGGTCCTGTGGAGAGTACTCTACCCCAAGACCACCGTGGTCAACCACATTTTTATAAAAGAAAAAGAAAAAAATCGTAAAATCCCCCCTTATTTTCTGCCCTCTTGGCTGAGAATTAACTAAATTATAATTGATACAGAAGAAATCTGAAAATATTGCCTATCGTTTTTGATGCCCAAAACAAAATATTAGTTTTAATTAGTTAAATAAACATCACAACGTTTACAATGATACTTAAGACCAATTCTTGTTCGAAGAGGTATTGACTCAGCTTTATTAAAATTAAACCCATTTCAATAGAAAGCCAAACGGAGGAAATCGTTTCTCTTAGTGTATTCCTTTCCCTCCCCATTTCCTCGTGAAATCTTTCGGAATGTTTAGTTTTTTAATTACGTTCGCGTCTTCTTGATAATGGCTAGAAAACATTGATACTCTTCACGTGATGCTATTATTAGCTTCGGTTTAATTGTATCATAAATTTTAAGATAGTTTTAACTTTCTTAGCTTTAATTATTTGCTCAAAATTCATCTTGTAAATTAATTAAAAATTTGATAGCAAGATACACAGATATAATAGAGTTTATTAGATTCATACTGAGTGTGAATTTTATATTTATATATTCTAACAAATTAATAGCTATTTTATTACTTCAAGTATCACTACCATTCCGGAATTCACTCATTAAATAAGGTTTAAGAATATTTTTGTAGCACCATTCGGATAATACGCTTATGTAATAATTACGCCAGAAGTTTTAGGGATAAGGGAGGTTTTTGTAAGTGTACCCACATTTGCGTGGAGGTAGAGAAAGTAAACTAGTTTGGAATTACCACCCTCAGTACACCCAACCGAGATTCGAATATCGATCTCCCAGTCATCAGCAGTCTAGTCTACTGCGAGAGTAACGCCTCAGACCATGTGGCCACAATAGTGGGTTTTGAAGAAGTTAAAATTTAGAGGATCTGTACCCACATTTTCGGGAAAAGTTAGTGGAAAACCTATTGGAGAAAAAACACTCTCAGTGTACTTAAACAAGTTTTGATCACCAATAAACCAGAATAAATAACCACCTAGGCGAACTAATGAAAAATGGCTCTGGTTGGCTCAGTGTTAGACCATTGGTGTAGAATGACAATTGTCCTGGTTTCGTTTCCCGAAATAAAAGTAAAATATCAAAATTTGTATCAAAATTGTTGATAAAGCCGTCATCCCCGGGTTCCTTTTACAATTCTCAAACTCTTTGGAGGACAAATATATCTCTCTTTCCTCAATTTTTCTGTAACAATGTTCCTAGTTCCTAATGCCATAGATTAAGCAAGTAACAATGTATATTATTAATCATTTACAATCTTTGGTGTAGTGTTTCTATAACAATATATACCTATTAGGGGACCTATTTATTTTCACAAAATATTACGAGTTCTTAGTAAATGTATATTTTGAGATAAAAACGAGATAAATTCTGTGTAGTGCACTGTACCATTTATTTTTTGTATCATTAGTGTTGAAATAAATTAAGGAAGAAAAAGAAAGTCGTCTTGTTTTTAGAAAATTTAAACACATTTAAAACTTCAATAATATTGTTAAATATGAAAATATAAAATAATGGTTTTCCAGTGGTTATAACATATTTCATTAGAATATATTCAAATTAACATTTGTGTAACCGAGAACTGCTTGTATAATACGTAGGCGAAAACCTTCAAAAAATACCTTTTGCCAAGTGGGCATGCAAATTCATCCTATGTTCCACTCTACCTAATTTGTAGATTTAAATATAACCTCCACCCCATCGTAACATCTATCCACCTATTTGATTAAACGCCCCATCCTTATGGAACTTTTTCCAAGAGATGGTTTTGATCCATAGAAAATTGAGAACATTTATTAGAAAAGTCAGGATTTTAGATACGGACATTAAGTATCCTGCCACACACACACACACATTCTTTCTTTTTTTCTCTCTCTTTCCTACACACACACACACACACACACACACACACACACTTACAAACTTCTAGACATAAAATAGGTAGAGTTTAAAAGAAAAAAAAACATCGCGAGATGATCATCCAACGTGAAAATATGTTTTCGTTCTGATATTTTATTAGAAAAGTTTGTAAGAAGCCTCATTTCATTATATTACGTATGCATTAGCCAGTTTTGGGATGATTGAGGTGTTTTATAAATGTCACTCTTATTTTTATAATATATATTTTGAAAATTGTTGGATAAATAAAGCTCTATTTTTAGATCGAAAACATGTATCCAAAGATATTCTTAAAATGTATATATGTGTGTGTGTGTGTGTGTGTGTGTGTGTGTGTGTGTGTGTGTGTGTGTGTGTGTGTGTGTGTATTAAAACTAACCAAGTCCATCTTAAGTTTTAATCTATACCTATTTACATTTGAGATCACTTAGATATTAATATAAACCACTACTTCCAAATTTATTATAATTAAAATCATGCTAAAGATTAAGTTATTTGAGTATATAGACAAATTGTATCTTTATATTTTCTCATAATTCTTTTGATGTTATTTTAAAATAATAAACTCCCGATTTGTATATTTTTTAAAAAAAAAATTTATTAAATAAGATGTTAATTATTTATGTAAAACTATAATTGAATAATATTATTAATAATAATAGTAATAATAATAATTTAATAATAATAATAAAGGGAGTCTTCTTTATAATCTAAAACCTTTGTTGCAGAAAACAAAATAGTGTTTAATTATTTATATTTGATTAATTTTGTTGATGCTTGTAAAATAACATTGTATTATATACTACTATAAAGCCATATGGATGACAGACTCACTGACATTAATGTTTACCCACTTCCAGATGAGCTAAAAACTTGAAATATGGCAAACTTATAGCTTATAGCCTGTAACCGACAGAAAAATTCAAAAATTTTTAATTTTTAACCCCCGAAAAATACTCAAAATTGTGGAGCAACTTTAAAGTCGGTGCGGACCTTTCTTTAGAGGTCTCTTGTGGCTAAACGGTGGACCTATCAAAAAACTGCTCTGGAATTACATTAGTTTACATCCACATGCAAAGAAAACTCACTAGAGGTTCGGGGGCGGTGCTCCCAACGAGCATAGCGAGTTTTTTTTTAAGACGATAGCAGTAGAGGTAAAAACCCACCTCGGTGACCACATGGTCCAAGGTGCTTTTTCTGTAGTAGACTAGACTGCCGATGATGGGGAGATCGAGGTTCAAATCTCAGTCGGGTGTATTGAAGGTGGTTTTCCTAAATATTTTTCAACTCTTCCTCCACGCAAATATGGGTATATTTCCTATAGATATAACCTTTCTAATCCCTAAAACCATGAGTGTAATTAGTACATAAGCGTGTCACCTGAACGGGTAGTAAGACGCGGTGCTATAAAAAAAGTAAGAGTGAATCTCATTTTTTTTCAACAATTATTATCAAAAATGAAACGACAGACATTGCATTCAATAATTAAAAAATTGTATCATTAATTTATTTATTAATCATAAAGCTGATAAACATAAATCCTACACTAAATTGTATGTGAATTGATGGTTTTAAAAATGACTATAAATATAAAATATTTGTCATTAAAATTTTTATATTAAACTAAACTCAAAAGTTAAAGTAATTAAAATATATAATTTTTTCTCAAGGATCAGAAATACAGTATAACATATATGTCCTGGATATCTTTATTTTTATTTTGAGACGATCAATAATGCTTAAGTCTCTTGGAACTGTTGAGTGCAAGTCTAAAACTTATTTTGTGGGATGGTGGTCGAGAGGGTGAAAGTCGTGGCATCATAACTGACCAAGGTATCCTTCCGCGCCAACAAGAACAGATGGATCACGGAAACCGTAGATGGCGCTAGCTACCGAACAGTTTTTTTTGGGAAAATCATACGTTTGGAAATATCAGTTTTCTCGAGAACGAGTGAAAATTTTTTGTTAATATTTTCAACACCCTTTCTAAGATAATGTATCGATGTTTATTAATTGTTACATTTTCTTATTTTTTGTTATGGAGCCGGCAGTATATCTATTGAAAAATGTCAATTTGACCGATATTTGATCACTGTTAAAATTATAGAAGAGGTGTGTACATAAAAAGTAAAACTTAATCATCATGCTTCTATTTTTTATCAAACAGTTTCCGAAAATAAAATTGCTAAACAATAACAATTCTTGAAGATAAACCGTTTGTTCCCATGACGCTGCATTTCCACACCAAATGAAAAAGGCCAAACTTAATTCCAGAAACTACTTTAATACTCGCTTAGTGATCTCGTAAAGAATTAATTGGAAGGAATGTGCTAGAAAAAAAATAATAAGAAAAAGAATGCAGAATATAAGACGATAATTTGAATATTGTTGGGTAAAGGGGGAGACTTTGAGTGCCAATTTCTGTTTTCTTTTTGTTTGCTTGAAAATAAATGGGAATAAAACAAAATAAAGCTAAGAGGCTAAAGCTAAAATTCCCAAATATTTACTTTTTAAACACAGTTCAAGGAGTAAGCAATATATATGTTTCTTGGTTTACAAAAGAACCATTCGATTTTTTTTTTTGCATATCCTAGTATATCTAGGGGAAACTTTGGCAGTTTCTAACCATAGTTAAAAAATTATATAAGTAATATATTTTTATCGCAATACCAAAAAAAGTTAGACTATAATAAATAAAATGTTCTCTTAAAACTAACATGGTAGAATATAGCTAGGTGGCACGTTGACGCATTAAGTGTCAATTTTGAAAGATGGCTCTTAACTGTAGCCTTTACACTTTAGGAATGTAAATTGAAAATTCAAGGAAGAGTTCTAGTAATAATATATATTTCTATTTTTATTTTTATCACAAATTAAAAGTTCCCTCCTTCCCCTTCTGTTGTTAAGTACCTATTATTGAAATTAAAAAGTTTTCAGAATTATTCTCGGTGATAAAGTGTTTATTTGAACTATGAAAATAGTTTGCATAGAATTCCAGGAATCATTGTCTAAATGAATTGGTTAACCTTTTTAATATATACATATATGGATTTTACATACATAGATACATACATACATACATACATACATACATACATACATACATACATAATCACGCCGTTCCCTTGAGGGGTAGGCAAGAAACTGTGCATATAACTCAATAAAACAACTTCATCCTCACTAACTTTCTCCACACTTCCCAATCCTAGCCTACTTCCTTCTCTTCAACAACATCCAGACATCAAGTCATACATGCTCTTTTATTCTTAAGCCTATGCATTTTAATTATTTTATCCGCAATGACGCGAATTCTCAAAAGTGACCGCTAATTTTACTTGTGAATATATTTGAGCAACTTTAGTAACTGTCACTGCCCGTTCTGTTTAGTGACGTCCAACCAGCCCAACTCTAGGACAGGGATTGATGAGGAACACTTGAGTAAATGATGGTAGAAGGCATTGAGTTATTTTCTTTAGACTTTTATTATAAAATGAGTATGAACAGTAAAGGGTATTTAAAAGTTGTACAAGAACTAAATATAAACACTACTCGCAAGTCTTTGTGACATTCTAATGGCCTATGAGCCCTTTCCCCGGTATTTTATGCTCTTTATTCCCTACATGAGTGGTAAACTGGAACCAATAACGCGATATTTACAAACATGAGTAACCCGAAAGAACACCCCGAGGTATTTTCACATAACTTCCAAGGTTATTTTACATAGCACAATCGACATGGGCCCGACGGCTTTACCTACCCTCCGAAGGAAGTTGTGTTAAAGATTGTTATCACTCTAGAAAAATTCATCAACCTCAGCTTGGTTTGAACTTACGAACATCGGGTGACTTTGCTCCAAGACTACTGAGGTCAAGTTGTTAGAAACAACAAACTAAAACTAACCGGGGTTGACGGATTTTTCTTGAGTGATAAAAATCCGTAGCACAACTTTCCTCGGAGGGGAAGTAAAGCCATCGGTCCTATGTTGAATGTGACATGTAAAAGAACCCTGGAAGGTATGTGAAAATACCTTTCCAGGCAAGATTGGCAGGCCCTTTTGTTCTCACTCATAGAAATTCTCGTGTACTGATATAATCAGTCGGTTCAGAAAGTGCACGTTTAATACCTCATATAAATAAACAATAAACTAAATAAAAACTTTAAAACAAACAACAAATAGAACAAAATGTTATTGTTATCGTACTCCATAGGTACACATGTTTAGTGCTAGGACATCACCTTGATTCCTGCGGGTGAAATTTAGGGTTGCCATGGCAACGCGTGACCATCGTAAAGTCTCCTTGTTACTGCAACACAGAGCGGGATGATACGACGCCCCGGTCTGTTATTGTATGTTGTAGACGCCTACAGGGATGTCCGCTTGTTTACAAGGCGCCAGGATGCTTACTAGAGACGCTCTCAGCCTTCGTGTCGAGTCACCAACTGTAAACCCTTTCTAAAGGTTTCCTTCACGTTCAACGAATTTTTATTTAACAAGGATATCAACTGCAGGGAAGATTTAGGGTTTGGTTACCTTAATACAGGGCTCTTTAAGATATTCACTTGTTTATATTATAAGGAGTTAACATCAACATTCGAATTATTTAAATACTCAGCTTGGAGAGTAGTCTAAAATCAAACTTAACAATTGACTAACATTAAAAACCCATATATACATATATTACTTTCATTAACGGGAATATTTAATGTGCACTTTTTAAAGCACTTGATTATATCATCACACGACGAATACACTAATTTAATTCTAGAGAAACAACGATTCCAAGACCCCTACGGCCTTTAATTCATCACTGTGAAAGAGAAGATCTCAATTTCATTAATTATGATGACATAAATCCTATAATATGAATTGTTTATTTATGGCTTATATTAGTAGCTAGTCGGAGTTACTAGCTACTAATATAAACCATAGATATTAATTAGATCGGACACATATTTATGAAGAACTGTATTCTGTTTGATAATAAAGTAGGAAATGTTGAGGGGAATGTGAGCTTAGGAAGAAGGAGGATTCAAATATTGGATGGCTTGAAGGCAAAGAAGAAAATTCAGGGAGCTGAAGGAGGAGGCAGAGGACAGGGTGCATTGGCGGTCTAAGATCACTGACAAGAGGAATGGACCCGTCGTAAGACATAGCAACTAACAATAATAATTTTACAAATTGGGGTCAAAATTAGTCCAATAGGAAAGTCTTATTTTGGGGAATGTCTCCGAAAGTTGTGGTCAAATGATCATCTTATATTAGAAACCTACCCAACAGAAGGTATTCACTCTTTGGGGTAATAGAATAGAGACAAATATATCTGCATTGAACTCTCAACTACCTGGTCTTTTTAAAGGTGTGATTCATATGAATATTTTGAATCCAATCAAATAATAAATTTATATTTACCATCAGAACGTACAATAAGACGCGATGCTAAAATAAACAATAACTGTGCATTTAATCTCCCTTCACGTCCTACATTTACATTGTCTTAGCAAAAAAAAATTTATTTATAAACATAGCCATTATGGTTTTCCAGACCACAAGGTCATTAAGGACCTTTCAAAACTCTCGCAATTTAATCGGAGGCGAGATTCACACGTAGTCCTGGAACCAAAATGAAAATAATTCTCGTACGTATAACCCTCAAATCGTATAATCCCCACAAAAATAATCAAGGGTTTACTTCACAAACTCGATCTTGGATAAAACCATAGCAACCTTTGGCCACAGACAACGACTACCCACAGCCTCCAGGTTAAAATGGTTGTGATCATTGTAGAGATTTACTCTTAAACACGAGGATTACTACGTGCAGTCCTAAGTGACAATATCTCTATCAAGCAGGCATTTAAAAAAATCACTTTAAAGATGATTTTACTAAACAACATACAAAAATTGCCTTCTAGTGTCAATAAATCAGCTTTAACGAAGCTATATTCAGGTAGCGTCCGCACCCCCTCCCCAACGCCCAAAAGAGCCTACTCAGACTGCAAATTATAAAGCAAGCCTAAAATGCAATGGTCCTCTTTTTGTTATAGCGGAGGTTTGTAATTTTTTTTTAGCTGAAAACGATATTCAAATACCATCGACTAATTACTTGTCTGAAAAGGTTGTTTAATTGAAAGGGGACAAGATGGAGAATTGGAGGGGGGTCGGGATAGCTTGTACATAAACTACCGTATTTCACCGAATAATCATCGCACCCTGTTTTTTTTCCGTTCAGAAATTGGTTTATACAATTCTATCGCATGATTGTCACATGGTATAATCCTGTTCGTAACATCAATTTAAAAGGTAAACAGAAGCAAGATACTTCATTTCCACATAACACTAAATAACTATAAATATTGACCTTGGATGATCAGTTTTCCTCTCGTTCACTGGGGACCTAGAATGTTCAGTGCGTGAGCATTGTGAGTAGGTATATTTCTGAAAGCCAAATTGCATGGCTTCTAACAAGGGGAACATGCGTGCAGGCGAAGCTAACAATCATAAGTCACAGGATATGGTAAAGACTTTCATCGTCTAGTGCAAGCTAAACTCGAGATCACCTGTTAGCGATACGTAATTAACTTGTGAAGAGTTTTTTTCCCCGATTATTTTTTTTAAAGCTTTAAAAAATGGTCACACCATACTTTTTATCCACAAAAATCAGGCATTAAATATACGACGATTTGGCGGTGGAATGCAGTACGGACCATAGAAAAGGGATAAGTATAGAAACGCCACTCTAATGTTGACGAGTAGAACCACATCACTAGCACTCACGGCGTTAGTACTGCGAACTAAAAGATTCGAAACGGGACGTTAACCCTTGGAATACAACGGATTTTTCTATTGTGGAATGTTTAATTAATCAATTCTTACATCAAATTCAATCAAACGTAACTAAATCAATTATTTTATAAATAAACCACCTTATAAAAAGTATAATCTGTCAAATCTAGCTAAGCTACTTCTTTAAAATAAACGACAAATTGTTAACAAAACAGTAATGGCGAGTTTTACATAGATTTCACACTTTCTTTTCTATGGACTTCCTGTCCACGCATGCGCATTTCTCTGTGACATTAGTTGAAGCTTCTCTGAGCGATATTGTCCCAAACTGGTTTACGAGTTCATCTAGTCCTATTAGAGTACCTACCCACCCCATGGTTCGGACTACCACCCCTTTGCAGACAACAAATTAAAAGTGAGTTTTTTTTTCACTTGGAAGTTCTGCCATGACGGATAACAACTGCAACCAGCACTCATTGTTAAAGGACTCAACCTGGTTTAAGGAGCGTAGCAAAAAAACGATGATTGTCTGATGTGTACCTTGTTTGTGCCCTTGGCTGTTGACTTCATTAAACCTCCTCCTTGAGGAGAGTAAGAAATAATTAATGAACAGGTAGCATGTATGGGGGAGGGGAGTGGTTTATTTAAAGAAGCCTCCGGACATCCCCCCTATTCATTTTTGTTTTATGACATGGCTTATTCTTCCAGCTTTTATTCAACCCTTGTTTTTTTTTCAGGAACCTTATTGACTGGAAGGGTTGTTTTTTTGTGTGCTTGCAGGAAAAAGGGGGTGGTGGTAGTAGGGGTTGGGTGGAGAATTTGTTTTCTATATGGCTGGCTCCTTCTGGGCTGGGCACCGTCCTTAAATCATCCTCTTCTTTGCTTTTGTCCGTCGGATGACGTCAACTCGCCCGTAAACTCGTCATCCTTCTCTCCAAAAACTCGGAACCAAACTCTTGTTCTCTTCTTTTACAACTTTAGAAATTGTCTTGAATCTACTTCTTTTTAGAGGTTTTTCATGGAAGATACAGGAGAAGAAGAAAAAAAAAGCTTTCTTAAGTGTGAAGAAATTCATCAATTTTAAGTGTTTCGATAACTTTTTTTTTTGTTCCGAGTATTTGGATTAATGTTAAATTTTTTTACTTAAGACCTATAAATATCAAATTTTTACTACAAAAGTATATATTGCCTCTAAAATACAGGGCTGAAGAAAGTATTTTAGAAGAAGCTCACCAACATTAGCGCGAGGAAATTATGGAAAGATCCACAATGATGACAATTTTTTTTTCTTTTTAGAAAATAAAGTAGGCTACTATTCAATCAATTAAGTAGGTTAAGTACAGTAAATTATTATTTTTTTTTAGGGCATGGACCTTGTCTGACAGCAAAATAATGTTATTAGACATAGAGTCATGTATTCATACTTTAACCTAGTGATAATAATAATCTTTATCTGTAAATGTTGGTTGATACTATCAATACAAATAAAATAACATATAATTTGGTTGGATGTAATCAAATTTGGCCACTAAAAAAACTGTTTGTATGGGTTTTTTTCCTAAAAATTTTAAATTGAAACATTAGCATTAACTTTGTCAGAGGATTAAAAGTCATTTTAGAAAGGTACCACACCATGATTAACAGGCAATAATCGAGCTTTTGCTTTCCGATTCCAAGTTGTTTATCATTAAATCGCAATTTTTATGAAAATCATTTTATATTATTTCTGTTGTCAAATCCCTTTTTATCAACTAATACAAAGCCTACAGCGATGAATAAGGTATCAGTGGAGAGGATTTTTTTACCGACTTCTGACATAGCATATTCAGTTTACGTTAAAACACACTGTTTGTTTAAAATTTAGGTTAAAAGAAGAATCTAACAATATTTTTGTATCATTTACCGAAAATATAAACTCTCTTTACTATTTTGTGTATACACTTTACTGAGTATTTAATTTCAACAACCCAAAAAAAAAAAAAGGACCAAATCTTTTTTTTTTCGGGATGGGGGAAGGGGAGGGTTGAATGTGCGAAAGTTTCACAAGGGTTCATTGGTAATTATTTAATTATATAGTTTTTCTCATATATAAATCACAAACATAATAATATCATGCAATAACATTTTTCTTTTTAATGATAAGTTGCTTACTATCCTCAACTGACCTATTCTAAAAACAGTTACAAATAATCATTTTGACCATGTCCTTGATAATACTTTACGGAACTTTGGATGGTATTTTAATTGGATGTTAGTCAAAATGTTGAACGCTTATATCTGGACTGTTGACTTACATGGACGATGCAGACGCATTTTGGTAGGCTCTAATGCTCCATGAAGGGGAGCATCATCATGTATCAACCAATTAGTCCCACCATGATGTTGACTGAGCTGTAGGTTTGGGTGGTCACCCTCTGCGAAGGTTCTGGAACAGGAAAATACATATTTATATTAGTGAGGGTAAAGATAAAGTTTCAAACCGAATAAGGGTTTATTTCCGAGTAAAATACAAATTGGTTTTAAATTATCTTATACGTTTGATAGTGAAAACGATTAATGAAATTAATATAAACTTAACCAAGATGTAAACCCCAGCCTCCTTAAGTTATGTGTTGCTGACGAATATTGTATCAATTAATAAATTTTAGTTGGGTCTACTTTTTTTTTAAATTAAAGTAATAAATCTTTACTTTAAATCGGTCAGATCAATTGAATAGCAAACCTAAAATCGGTTCATTTATATTTAAGATGCAATAATTAAATATTAAGCCTACTCCAATAAAAATTAGCTAAAATATTATTATTTGTTATTTTGATTGAGTAACTGTTTTTTGGGATTTGTTAGAAGGTAACTTTATTTTTTATCTTTCGGGAAATGCCAATATTACGAAGTTTTTCTCATTAGCTATAGTTTCCCGCAATAAGCTACAGTGCTAATATTCCCCCGAGCTTCCTCTTATTCATCCATTGGGTGACCTCAATATAGTGAGGGGATACTTCCCCCTCCACTTTTATATTGGAGAGACGCCAACTAGAACCACTAAGCTGACATTTTCCCCCCCACACACCGCCTCGGAAAGGAGACGTATTTTCTTGTTTGTCTCTACGCCAATAAGCTCCTCTAGTGGAAGTCATTTGGTTCGACTTAACTTTCCTCTTTGCAGGAGATGGCATCCTTTTCTCTTTGTAACAAATTGATCGTATATTTTACAAGCGTCGAGAACAGAATAAGTATTTACAAAACCGTTTCTTCTTTCCGTTCGTAAAACGTGTGAATTTATCACTCGACGGTTATCACCCAGTTTTATTTCACACCTTTATTTTTTTTACGAAACATATATATATATATGGATTGATATATTTCAACACGGTGGTTATTTTACAATGATGGCCACGACGATAAATACGTTAGTCTCATCTCTTTTTTTATGGTGATGGGTAGGTCAGGTTTCAAATCCCATACAGGTGTATAATGAAATGTTTTTATCATGGAGCGATATATACATATATATATATAATAATGCACTGAAATTATCATTTGATAGAGAAGAGTGAGGAAGGTGAATCGGGTGAAGAGGATTAGGAATTAGGAGAAGGTGAGTAGGGTAAGAGAAGAGAGGAGGGAAAAGGAAAACATCTTGTTTGGGCCACACACTACATAAGGAATTCTTAAAGAAGAGTATGATGGAAGGGAGGATAGAGGAAGAGGAGGAAGATAGAGGAATAGGAGGAAGAAGAAGGTTTTGGAATGGTTACAGATATCAATAAGGAAAGAGGCTACAAAATGATGAAAGAAGATGCTCAGGGCAGAGGAAAATGGAAGACATTCATTTGATAACTATCTTAAGACAGATCCACAGAAGAAGAAGAGAGCTACAGTTCACACTCGGATCGGTGGTTACGCGGACTAAATGTTAGGCTCATCTAGTCTTGTTCAGCAACAACTCTCAGGTCGGAGTGGGGGATCCCATATTTGTATTAAAACCATACCTATATAAGGAAATCGACCATGGTAAATTCTCTCGAATTTTTATTTGAGGATTTTATTAGAAAACCAAAATGAAGCATTTTTGGGAAACAATCCCAAATGTAGCCGATAAGTATTTGAAACTCGACCCTTATATGGTGAGGTTGACAACATAGACCACGTAACCAACGGTGAGGAAGTTAAGTCTATTAAAGCGGTTTTAGCACTATACTCCACAAGTGCACTTAGCGGTTTTATAAACAATCAATTATTTACTTATCATAACTAAGTCATTCTATCTGGTTAAAACAATAACATTAATTAAAATATAGCAAAGCAATTAAATGTACGTACATAAATAGTATTAATTAAATGTTTGACATAGTGAAAGTAGGATTTTTTATATTTTATTTACGAATAAAATAGATTAGACCGTTCGATGTTTTAGGTTAGAATTATTTGTTTATTTAATAATTCTTTATTTGGATTTAAAACACAAATAGTTTGGAAGTTGATATTCAAAATTATTGTAATTTTGGAATATTTGAAATCTCAGGGGTTTTTTTAGTATCTCGTCTTACTACCCGTTCTGTTTATACGCTTATGTACTAATTTCTCTAATGGTTTTATGGATTAAGAAGGTTATATTTATAGTAAGTGTACCCGCATTCACGTGGAAAACCACCCTCAGCACACCTGACCGAGTTTCAAACCTCGATCTCCCCGTTATCGGCAGTCTAGCCCAACACGAGATTAGCGCTTAGACCTTGCGGCCACCGAAGCGGGTTATATCTCCAGTTGACTTGTAGCTACCCACGCCGGTGGGAACGTAGCCTGTCAAGACCATTTAGTACATTTTCCCGGTAATTGGGAGGTTGGGGTTCGAATCTCAGTCGGGTGTAAGAAGAGTGTTTCTTCTTAAAACTCTCTCTCCATGAAAATGTGGGTACATTTACTCTCAATTGTTCCTTACTTTTAACCACGCCAATAGCGGAATTGATCATGTGTGTAGTTGCGTAAACGAATACGGGGACGGGGGTAAAAAACATAGTTTTATTAATTTACATAATTTGGCTGCTAGCAATATTATGGCTTATATTTATAACTACATTAATATAATTTAGGTGTATTACAATACTATGGTTTATAATGAATCAAAGAAGAAATTAAACCTTTTTTTGTTCATGTTATGTTATTCGAATTTAGAATACAAATAGTTTGAAAGTTGATTCAAAATAATTTTACTAGAATATAGTATTTTAATATTTGTTTACCCCTGGTTAATATGTTGTTTGTTTTGTTTGTACTGAACATGGAACAGATGGGATTTGTTCAGTGTTCCTGTTTGTTTATCCATTGATTCTTTATGGATATTGATGATATGGTCCACAGAAGCTCCGTTGCTAGCAGGGGTGAACTCCATGGATTTTAATTGAATTTTAATCAAGTTTAGGTGTAGTAAATCCAGTAAATATTTAATTAAGGATCTCTATAATTAAAACTTGAAGCTATCCATTCAAACAATTATATTTGGAGTTCTAGACAAATGATTTTCATAAACAAAATGTATGAGATCCTATAGTATAAACGAGGGCGCCTAAATTTCAAATTTTAAAAATCTTTCAAGAGAAAGTGGCATTTTCATAAAACAATCACTTTAGACAGCAATTTTTAAGGATTATAATATTTAAAAAATGTATATTGAATTGTTATTATTATTATTATTATTATTATTATTACTATTATTATTAGCACTGCGTCTTACTAACCGTTCGTGCTATATGCACTTACGCTAATGTGTAATGTTAGGGTGATTGTGAGATGAAAGGGAGGACCTACAGTTTAACGTGGAATCTGAACCACGGTAGAGGCCTGGAATTTCTCACATTCACAAGTTGTGATTAATACACGTCTTGTCAGAGGTGAAGGAAGGATTTGGTAACCAGATAAATCTGTGCCGGGACCGGGGACTGAACTCCGGACCCCCAGCACAGAAGTCTGTCACCTTACCTCTAGACCACTATGTCACCAATATATTGAATTGTTAATCTATACATAGTTTATGTTAGTTGGTGAATGTATGGACACTATTAAGGCAGGATTTGCGTTGTCATAAAAAGAAAGTAGTTGAGATCCCTAAGATTAAAATGTCTTAAATGTAGATTTGTACAAAACTCATAAAAGCCTTATGCTACGTTTCGCTTTATCACAAACCCTGTGACTCTATCAACAAAGAAAGTTGTCTTAGATGATTTTTCTCTGAGGTAAGAAATGTTTTGTATTAAATTAGGCTGGTAGTGTAGGGGAAGCGAGAAAAACTCAGTGTTTTTGCAGTTTTTATAGCATGAACATAGAGATTAATTTTCTTCACATGATGATACCAACAGTTGTTGAATATTTGACATGAGCATAGCGGTATTAGAAGATAAACATTTTAAGTGGAAAGAAAAATTGCTAGTCAAATGTCACTACGCTTATGACAAGTAATCAAGAACTGTTGAATATTACTATATGAAGATAAAAAAAACGTATCTAGTGAAACCATATTTTATCTTTTTGTAAAAAAAAAAAGTTTTCTTTATTAAAAACGTCAAACATACTGACCTTAGGGTGGGATATAAATAATTGCCGGTCAATGGTAGTAGTTTTCAGTTTTATATAACAATTTGATTTTGCAAAAAATAAAATATTTCTCCAGTAGAAACATAGAGTTTAATTTTCCAAACACGGTGATATAAACAGTTCTTGAATATCTGTCATAGATGTCCTGTAATTTGATGATTAAGTTACGTTCTATCTTTATTTAAAAAGTTTATCATCTAATGCTCATGCTCATGACAGATATTCAAAAACTGTTGACATCACCATGTGAAGAAAATTAAACTTTATGTTTCTACTTGTTTAATTGAGTGATATTAGATTTATTATACAGGAAAATTAGTTTTCTTTTAGCACCGCTTCTTATTAACTGTTAGAGTTATACGCTTATGTATTAATTACGCTAATTTTTTTAGAGATTAGGAAAGTTATATTTTCATTTACGTGGAGGGAGGAAGAAAAAACATTTTGGTACAGTACACCCGACCGAGATTCTAATTTAAATCTTTACATCCTCGCTAGTCTAGTCTACTGTCAAGAGTAGCGCGTTAGACAATTTGTTCACCGAAGCGGTTAATAGTTTGTTATCAAATCTTCAAACACATTGGCTTTTCTCGCGTCCCCTGCACTCACAACTCAATGAGATATGAGCCGTTACAGTCCAAGCTTGTCTAGACGGCAGTTATATTAGTGGCAACATTAGCTCCCAGGCTACCTGTTGCTCGCAGCTGGCACGTAAAAAGAGTTATCGTGTGGACTCGGTGTAGCGTCGACAGTGTAGACACTTTGGCGGCGAGCCAACAATGCATCAGTTCTCCCAGAGGCACAAGTCTAATGGCCCCGTGGAGGCGCTCCCTCAACTGACTGAAACATTCCGCCGTTGTACCTCAGGAGGCCAATATTCACACCCATTTTTTTAATTTGGAATTCTAACATTTCCGAACTTTACTCATACACATCAAAATTTCCAACAGTAACAACAGGGTCTTAATAATATACACATATGGTCCACATTTCGTATTACTATTAATGTTTTTCTATCTTTTATTACAAAGCTGCAAATACATATTTTTATATATATGATTATGAAGATTTTAAAAGTGTTTACTGAGATAAAAGTTATGTATTAATTTTGTAGTCAGACATTAAAAAAAAATACTTGAAAAGTCGCTTAAGTCCAAATATCACACTTCCAAGTCAGGTGACTAGTTTAAAAATATATTTTGTGTTACAAATGTCTAAACTTTATCTTATTTTATTTTAAGCTTGAAAGAAAACTTTCAAAAATAAGTTTTCACTAAACCAACCTTAGGTAAATATTTATTTTCATTTATAATTTTTAAAATACTTTTCAAATATTTTTAACAAATTTCAAATTTTAGTAAATAATCTATTTTAAGCCATTCTTAAATAATTTTAAAAGTTGTAAACAAGCTATTTATGATGAAAAACAATTCCTAGATATTCAATTCGAATCTAGTATTAGAAGCGATTTTCGAAAAATTTCAAACTTTATTAAATGTGTCATAAGTAAACTACCTTTAAATTAACTTATTTTACTAAAATAGCATTCATTATTATTTAGCATATAAAATATACACAGATGCCAATTTTGAACAAAATCTGTCATAATTAAATTACTATGAATGATGATGAATAAAAAAATATATGGTAGCTTACGTGCATCTATAATATGAAACAGTAAAAGGGTATGTTTAGAAATACATCTAATGTTTTCAATGCTAAGATGGTATAGTGACTCTGTAAACTCGTCAGAGGAAGAGGGGATGAACAAGAGTTCTCAGAGGGTGAACTGCTGTAATTTTCCTTCTCTTTCTGTTCAGCACATCGGTGTCTGAATATCATAATGTTTAGGTGCGTCAAGTTAAGTTGCAACTCTTCGTAAAATAGCTTCAAATTCACCGAGTAGGCAACATGGTTGGATACCCAATAAATTAATGAAAACAAACTTCTCCTGATCCGGTTAAAACTCCATGTCTCTCTACTCTGATGCGATTCCTCTTAATACACCACCCTCGCCTTTAATCCTTGAAATAGGCTAGGGATAAGTTTGTTTTAAACGTGCCTTTATTGTTAACTACTTCACTAAAATCGTGTATATTACTCACTATTGTTTTTAGATCTTTCATTCAAGGTTAGGTTTTGTTAAGTTGGCTAGTATTGTTGTACTAAATCTTTCATATACAGTCTTATTAACTTTTTTATCATTAGAAACAAATAAAAATTTATTATTTTACACAGTAGTGTTAAACTATCTATTCCCCATTAAGTTTTAAAATAACAAAAACTATTCAGCAAGGTGTGTCATATTTATTTGTAGGTACTTTGTTATCAGCCTCCTACGTAGCCTCGTATTGTTTTGTAAACATCAACTTTACGCACGTGATAACAAGATTTGTATCAATATGTGTGATAGGGAAAATATAAGCGGGGAAATATATTAACAGAGAAAATTTGGAAAATACATAACCAACAAAATCGCACGATTTTTTTGTATTTCAAAGTAGTGGAAATGAACGCGGCAAATAAGGCATAAACCGTTTTAAAACATAATAAATCTAATGATTTGACTCACTCTGTATAGTTGAATTAGTCCCGAGAGTATCCTGCTCATTCGAATGACAACACTTCATTCTCTGAATGTTAGTTTATATGCCTTGAAACGGTCCTACTTTCTTTTTTCTTCTAGTGAGGGGTTTCCTCTTTGTGGAATATTGTAGAGGAGTAGAAAAGTGTTGCCTTGGCTGCCGGAGTTAAAGGAGAAATTGAGTGGAGGCTAAAAGTTCCCGTGGAGTTTTATTCATCTGCGTAGCTGTCTTGTTTTAGAATAGTGGTGAAATCCCTATTAATTTCTCCCCGAAGCAGGGTTCAAGAGGATCCTTAGAGAGTGCGTAGTTATAGGGGAGCGTACGGTCAATCACGTACCATGGGTAAGAACGGACACGAACAATTTGGTCCAATAGATGAGCTGTGGAACAGCTAGAGGGGAAGCATACCCTAGGGTGATGTCATTAAGAACTCTGTCAAGAGTTGATATAGAGATATTTTATAATACCTTTTTTTGTTTGTTTCTTTATTCATTCCTATCCCACATACATCAGACCTATATGATACATCTGCAACATAAAACATAATAACAACAAATACCAACCCATTTGGGTTCTTGAAAGTTCACTCCTTCTGAAATAAGAAAGTAAAAAAATGTAAGGGTTGTCTTTGAATAGGACTTCAATTATTCCTCCTACGAGTGAGGGAGTAGTCTACTCAGCCTCACAGCCCATATCTAATCCCTCTGGATCTACAATGATCTACAATACTTAGTTAATTGGAACATCTACATAAATTTATAATCAATATGCGTGAAGCTTGCTCCATGAACAGGGTAGAAGACCGATCGCGATAGTTCAGTGTGGGTGGAAGTTCCGCCTTTTGCCGCTAGGGGCGTGATGGTCGTAAATAGCCTCTAAGAAATGTTGTCATTCTAATGAGGTTCATAATCTCGGTCCTTGTATGATTCATGGAGGAGTGTAAGTGTTTATGCAGATGATTGAAGATTGATCATGATAGCGACATCTATTTAGGGTAGCATGTGTGCTCGTTTAAGGTCACTGCCTTGTAGTAGAGTGACAGTAACCTATACATCGTTGCTATATTACCGCACACATTAGGTAAACATGAATATGTAGAACCAGACAGTGACATCAACACGCTCACAACTAATATTCCCCTGGAATCATGGACAGTGCTTTGAATTGCTTTGAAATGTATTCAATCTTCGTTCCTAACAAAGCATTACATTGTGTTTATTATGGTATTATGGTCGACACGATTGTTATTAACGGTTTTATCTAAGGAGGAGTAATGTGGAAGGTGTTGTAAATAAAGATTCCCGTAGATCTTTAAAGACATATTTTAACCATAAAAAACTGTCTACAATGAATACGAGCCCTAATATTTGTAATATCAAAAATATTCAAAAGAGGGAAATTTTAATATCTATAAAACGTGATGCGATTTCCTGTTGAGCCCAATTCCTAGAGTTCTTACAAACCAAATATATATTTTTAAAAAATTTTTGAAAAACATTTTTAGAGATTGTTTAGTAAGGAACACTTATATAAATAAAATGTAAAATTCAATTTTAATTAAGTAGGTTATGTATTCTGTTTAATAAAAGTATTGCTATATTCTTTTAAGTGAAAAAACTATATTATGATTACAGCTTCAAATGAAAAATTAGTGATAAACTATGAGTTTATTTTACACAGACTTCAACGTCGTAACATACAGTTCACTTAACAGCACAAATAGTA